>JAYDYQ010001431.1:0-31185 GCA_034814905.1 Penstemon davidsonii | reverse complement strand
CCCTGGGAATCAAAGGGTCGATCAGATGACCAGAACGCAGTATCGGCGTTACTTGCGCCAAAGGAAAGAAATCGAGACAGCCAAAGGGAAAGCCCCGATGAAACAGCGAACGAAAAAGTCACATGGTATGGAAATGAAGCCTAGACAAGAGGCCAAAGAGGCCAAGGAGGCCGAACAGGGAGCTGTTTCCCCATGGCGGTCACCAGGGAAAGCCAAATATGGCACAATTGATTTGGAGAAAGAGTTGGAAGAAGACGAAAATGATCTTAGGGAGAAATTTGCCAAGATCTATGGCGAGAACGACGGTAAGAAAGATGAGGCCGAATCTGGCCGAGCAGTCAAGGAAAAAGCAGTCGATGAACAAGCAAAAGAGGACGAAGAAAGTGGAACCAGCCAGCCGTCAGCCAGTTCGGCAGTGATGCAATGTAATGCAGTAGGTTCTGAACTCGTCGATGTCATCGACGAGGAGCTAGAATACTTCACTGATGGAGTCTGGGACGAAGGAATGCCAGTTGTACAGATGGCAGAGGATTTGGGAACAGTATCGGTCGATGACGGCAAGGAGACCGATTGGGACAAGAAGGTAGAAAATATTTTCCAGAAACCACCTTCATTCATGGCCAGACACATCAGGCCATTATACATATCAGGACACATCGATGGTAAACCAATTGACAGAATGCTGGTCGATAACGGGGCCGCAGTCAATGTAATGCCAGCGTCTACTATGTACAAACTAGGCAAGGTCAGTGAAGACTTGATGGAAACAAGGGTGATCGTTAGCAACTTTACTGGAGGAAAGGCTGATACATTAGGAATTTTACCTGTCAAGGTAAAGATTGGAAAGACTAGCCTAAAGATTGCTTTCTTCGTGGTAGATGCTGCCACATCTTACAATGCGTTGTTGGGGAGAGACTGGATTCACTCCGCTCTATGTGTGCCGTCTTCTCTTCATCAATGTTTACTGATATGGGGAGACACCGCTGAACCAGAGATCATAATGGCCGATAACAGGCCATTTACTGCAAAAATTAATGCCGTCGAGGCGGCATACTATCGGGAAGATGTGGGACCTTATCGATTTGTCGGTCAGGACAAATATGGATGACCTATGGAAGTCACATCGAGCAAAAAACTGACTCAGCTCGAAATGACTTGTCTGACCAAAGAACTAAGCCGACCCTGCAATGTCAAGGAAGAGGGGCCGCAAGAAGAAAACAGTCAGTCCTTATGAATTACACTGATGATAAGGAACCATCGGCCGGTAAGGCCGAAAGACTTGAAATTGATGAGATCGTTATCATCGGCCCAGAACAGGAAGCATGTGCCGATCTAATTCGAAAGTTTCGGGCCTACGTGGCCGAATGTTGTACAAGCGATCTTATCTTCGAGGAAGAAACGCCAATATCAGATGGCGACGAAATTCAGTTGGAGGAACTAGGAACGGCGCCAGCCAAGCTTGATGACATAAAAATTCAAGTGCAAGATCCTGTCATCGAGATTGAGTTGGGCACCGAAGAAGGTCATAGGCCAACATACATCAGCGCATTGCTGGATGATGGCCAGAAGGAACGATTGATTCAAGTATTGAAAGAATATAAAGATTGCTTTGCCTGGAATTATGACGAGATGCCAGGACTAAGCAGGGAGTTAGTTGAACATCGAATTCCACTACTTGAAGGGTACTTACCTCGAAAACAGCCTCTGAGACGGATGTCAGTGGAAGTCTGTCAGCTGAGCAGGGATGAAATTGAGAAGTTGTTGAAGGCCAGTTTCATCGAAGTGGCCCGATATCCAGAGTGGGTAGCCAATGTGGTGCCCGTAATGAAGAAGAACGGTAAGATCAGGATATGCATTGATTTCAGGGATCTAAATCTTGCATATCCGAAGGATGAATATCCGATGCCAATGGCAGACATGTTGATCGATGCTGCCGCTGGCAATATGTTTTTGACTGCCGTCGACGGAAGCGTAGGCTATAATCAGATATTTGTGGCCGTGGACGACGTACCAAAGTTGGCTTTTCAATGCCCATGAGGAATAGGCACCTTCCAATGGAAAGTGATGCCATTCGGACTTAAAAACGCTGGAGCCACTTATCAACGGGCCATGAACTGCATTTTCAGTGAGTACATCGATGACTTTGTCAAAATTTACATCGATGATATTGTGATCAAATCGGCCAGTTATGAGAAACATTTGGTACATTTGGCGAAGTCATTTGCCAAAATGAGAAAACATAAACTGAAACTTAATCCCTTGAAATGTGTTTTTGCAGTTGCATCAGCCAATTTTCTTGGCTTCTTAGTGCATCGCAAGGGGATTGAGATCGACAAGAACAAGTCTAAGGCGATCCTGACAGCCAAACCTCCATCAACGAAGAAGGAATTACAACAATTCCTTGGCAATGTCAACTTTCTAAGGAGGTTCATATCAAACTTGGCTGGAAAAACAAAGGTCTTCTCACCTTTGTTAAAGCTGAAGGACAAAGAGGAATTTTGCTGGCAAACGGAACATGAGCAGGCGTTTCAAGAGATAAAAGACAAACTGACTACGCCGCCTGTGATGATGCCGCCAGTCAAGGGGAAACCCTTGAAATTATACATATCCGCCACAGAAGACACCATCGGTGGATTTTTGCACAAGACGATGAGAATGGATTTGAACGAGCTATATACTACTTGAGCAAGCATCTGTCAGAAACGGAACAGAGGTATACCCCGATAGAAAAGGTATGTCTTGCACTATTTTTCTCTTGTAAGAAGTTACGTCATTATATGCTGCCTGTTAAAGTATTAGTAATTTCTAGTATTGATGTTATTAAGTATATGATAGCTAAACCCGTAATGAGAGGAAGGCTCGGCCGATGGGCTATCCAACTGATGGAGTATCAATTGCAGTATGTACCGCAAAAAGCAGTCAAAGGCCAAGTATTGGCTGATTTCCTGGTTGACCATCCATGCATTGACATAGATCAGACCGTTCTGAAAGAACTGGACTTGATGACAGTAGAGATCAAGCCGTGGACACTGGCTTTCGATGGGTCAAGAACCGATAGACTGTGTGGGGCAGGTATTGTTTTGATTTCACCATCTAATGTTAAAACTAAGTTATCGATACAATTTGATTTTGAATGTACCAATAATCAGGCCGAATACGAAGCCTTAATTATTGGACTAGAAATGCTAAGGGAGCTACATGTCAAATCCATTACCATCGTTGGAGACTCACAGTTAGTTATCAGGCAAATTCAAGGTACATATAAATGCCGAAATCCTACTCTTGACAAATAATACTTGACGGCAATGTCTTTACTTTCAGAATTTGCTGATGTCACTTGTTATCATATAACAAGAGGGCATAATAGTGAGGCCAACAGTTTGGCCCAATTGGCGACTGGTGTTGACCTGCCTGATGACGTCGATGAATCTCATTACGTCGTCAGGAGACGACACTGTCCATCGTTTATGTATCGGGATAATATTCTAACTGTCCTAAGTGTGTTTCAGGATCCCGATGACTGGAGAGAGCCGATCAGAAAATATCTGGCTAATCCGTCTGATAAAACATCTCGACAGACAAGGCTCAGGGCCGTCAATTATGTCCTGATGAGAGATCAATTATTCAGAAAAGGCCATGACGGTGTGTTACTGTTATGCATCGATCAACAGGAAGCCATGAGAGTTATGATGGAGGCACATGAGGGGATCTGCGGTGCTCATCAAAACGGACACAAGCTAGCTTGGCTATTGCGCCGATATGGCTATTACTGGCCAAAGATGGTGGGAGATTGCGTTCAATTGGCAAATGGATGTGAAAAATGCCAACGATTTGGAGTAGTCCAGAGAATCCCTATCGAGGAGATGAACATGGTAATCAAGCCATGGCCTTTCAGATGTTGGGCCATCGATATAATCGGGGAGATACATCCATCGTCATCCAAACACCATCGATACATCATTGTGGCCACAGATTATTTCACCAAGTGGGTAGAGGCCAAACCACTCAAACAGGCCAATCAGGCCGAAGTGATGAAGTTCATCAAGGACTTAATCATACATAGGTTTGGCCTGCCACAAACCATTGTCACTGACAGGGGGCTAATGTTTGTTGGTCAGGAAATCAAGGAGTTTGCCAGATCAATGGGTTTTGAGTTGGCCCATTCAACACCTTATTATGCACAAGGGAATGGCCAAGCTGAAGCCTCAAATCGAGTCCTTAAGGACATCATTTCAAAGATGATCGAGGAAAACCCAAGAGCATGGCACCTGATGCTGTCAGAGGCATTGTGGGCTTATCGGACCAGCAAGCGAACAAGTACTGGCACTACTCCATATAAATTGACTTATGGACAGGATGCCGTGTTACCAATGGAGATAAACGTCCGATCACTTCGGGTGATGCAACAGAATGAGCTGACACCCGAAGAATACACTGAAAGTATGCTCCAGGAGCTTGATGAACTGGACGAAGTCAGAGTTGCCGCGTTGGATAAAATCGAGGCACAAAAAAGGCTGGTTGCCCGTTGCTACGATAAAAAGATACGCAGGAAACACTTTGATGTCGGGGACTTGGTCTGGAGAACAGTTTTGCCACTTCATCAGCGTGAGAAAAAGTATGGCAAATGGAGTGCAACATGGCAAGGGCCATATGAAGTCTTCTCGATAACTCGAGGAGGAGGTTATATACTGAAAAAGCCAAACGGGGATCTTTGCAGAGACCCCATCAATGGAAGATACTTGAAAAAGTTCAGACCAACCCTCTGGGAAACAATGTGTCTGGAGCATCAGCGAGCCTTGGAGTTGGAAATTGAACGGCGCCAAGAGCACTTTAGTGCGCCGATACCATTGTAAATATAAGCTAGGTTTACATTTAGTCTTGTTTTCGTTTTCCTTTCTGTTGTTTAGATTAAGTTTTAAAGTAATAGTAGTGGTTGACTTTTCATTCAATAAAGCCTTTGATCTTCCCGATAAACAAACTTGTCGGAGATACATAACAGATGGCTTGAAAAAGCCACAACACATTGTCAATGGCAAAAGCTATCAGGAGTCTTGATAAACAAGAAAGAGAGAAGGGTTTGACGATTCACCAATGAAAATAACATAGTAGGGGATCGACCCTCGATATCAACCCATATCATATCAATATTGAGACACACCTCTCATCAGGATGAGGTACATCGAGCCCATGAGAATCGAGGCCCCTGAATCAAATCGAAGGCCTTGTTCATCAGATCAACCACTTGAAAAAGTGAATTTGGTTAACTGCCAAAATTTTGGCTGACTGCCAAGTCCTTGATATATTAGGCCCACTGATATCGACGCACTCATATCAAGAGGTGCCTTGATATCGAGGAGATCCACACTGATCTGATATCTAGGAGATTCACATTGCCCCGATATCGAGGATATCCATATTGATCTGATATCGAGAGATCTGTCATCATCAAGGCCATTGTGAGATGGTCAATTTTTTATTGACAGTTTCGGTTTCATAAAGCCGATAGTTGGTTATTAAATGAACCATTGTCTCAATTTCTCGTCTTAAAGAGAGAGAAAGACTTTAATCTAAGTCTAATTCGATTGAATTAATTTTTTAAATTAATTACATCGAATACGACTTACGGGGGGCATTGTTTGTACCCAAAAAATCACCCTCGGATTGTCGAGGAATAATGGCTCGACAGTGGGCTGATAGACGGTCTGGGCCGAAGAAATCAGGCCCAAGGAAATGAAACAGGCCCAACATGAATGGACCTAACGGGTAAAGATAAGCCCAATATGTCCAGGAACTTGTCTCGGAATGAGGATTAAGCAACTAATGGGCCCAGGATAATTGATTGATTATTGGCCCAAGATTAATAACCCATATAAATTAATCCGGCCAAGTAGGAATTAATTAATTGATTAATTAAAGAGGCCAA
Organism: Penstemon davidsonii; assembly: GCA_034814905.1. Classification (NCBI taxonomy): domain Eukaryota; kingdom Viridiplantae; phylum Streptophyta; class Magnoliopsida; order Lamiales; family Plantaginaceae; genus Penstemon; species Penstemon davidsonii. Next base: position 25,262 of record JAYDYQ010001431.1, on the reverse strand, counting down.
GTTAATTAATTAGGGAATGGCCCAAATGCAATTGATGTAAAAGCCCAATTGAAATATCGGCCCAGTAGTGGAAGGGGCTACTTAATTAGTTATGAAGATAATTAATTAAAGTAAGGGATAATTATAAAAGCCACACAATTAGCTGGCTATTCAAATTGAACACAACTAATTCCCTAGAATCTCTCAAAGTGGTTACACAAAGTAATTAGCAACCCACGTTTTCTTCTCACAAATTCAAATCTGAAAATTCAAAGAAGAAGAAGAAGGAAAAGCAACCTCCAAAGTAGTGGGAAGAGTGGAGGATGTGGAGAAAAACAAAAGTAGTGGAGATAGTGGGGAGAAAGGCCATCAGCCAGTCAGTTTTCGGCCATCAGCCAGTCAGTTTTCGGCCATCAGCTATAAATACTACAAGACTGCCATATTCAGAAGACACACAACTCAATCAATCAACAACTCAGTCTACACTGAAATCGGCTCAACGCCTCTCCGGAAGTCCAGCATACGCTGCTTCTGTCAGTCAGTCAGCATCGCCAATTCCTTGACATCAGTCGTCAATCCTCAGCAACCAGCAGGACATGGCCGCCTGAAGTTCAGCACCGCCGCTCAAAGTAAGCCGCAAAGCTGCTTCCGCCGTCAGCGAAGCTGTCTCGAGCGAAACCATTCGATATCAAGCAAAATAGCACGCTGCAACGTCATGTAAGTGCCCACGTAATTACATGGCAACCTCGTCAAGTAGCCATCTGCTTGATGAGTTCGCTGTCAAGTAGCCATCTACTTGATAGCAATCGGTTGAGTAGCCATCTGCTCAATTGATGCCCTTTCCAGTGGCCATCCGCTGGTCAAGAGCCCGATTGGTAGCCATCTGCCAAGGTTGGGCGATCTGCTGATGGTGGTTACTCGCCGTCAGTGTTACTTTCTGTCAACAAGCTTGCACTGTTTTACATATCAACTCATTTGGTGGGTTTACCTGCCAATCAAGGAATAATTTTCAAGACTTAAACGAATCATCAACTCATTTGGCAAACATATGCCAATACAGGAGGCTTGTCGCTGTTTTGCATACTTTGTAATGTCTGTAAATCGGGGAACTCACTGTAGGCTAAGACTCATGTATTCCTTTTACAATTTAATTACTAGAAGTATTTGGCCCATATCTCTCGATTTTAATTAAAGTATGCTTTACGTCAACGGATTTTCATTGATGCACTAGTTGGTTAAGTTTATGTCTTTAAAGTCAAGTTACATATTAAACTGATTGATTGTCAACTCATTTATTGAACTGATTCGTAAATTCATTGATATACTGAGTAAGCCATCGATTGGCCGTGAAACTTTGGCATATCAGAAAGGTTATCATAAATTATTTAAGTCCTGCGGCCAGGCAGGCATGGAAAAGAACTAAGGGTAGTGTTTGCCTACTCTGCCATAATCAATTGATTAGAAGTCAGTTTCATCAGGACATCTTACATGGATATCAATATGTCCTTATCAGGACATTTAAATTATTACTACACTAATGTCAACATGTCCAATTTTAAATCGTTATATTTGCACGCACAAACATTGGCACGCCCGCACTCATTACACATCATATCGAGCCATTTGCACATCGAGGCAATCGGTGTCAAATTTATAGCAAACACCGGGTCTAATAATATTTTTGGACTTTGAGATTTTCTGGCAATGATTGAACATTTTGAGACCAGTTTGACATAAGCTTTGATCTAACAATATTTTTGGACTTTGATCTAACAATATTCCTTTGATGTGAAAATACATTAATACATCATCCAAATTTATAGTACCAATTAGATGTCGTTCTACACTTCTACGTTTTGATGAAAATTGAAAATTCGAAACTGTTGTTCATTCAAGTCAAGTTGCTAAAGAACATTAAATTTGCCCTATGATCTCACTGATTACTATTTCAACAAATTTAATCGGCATAAATACTAATACAATCGATTTAACATTTACATGACACTTCATTGTATGTCATTTTTTTAGAATATACCGTATGATTATTATTTCATTATCATTAAAAATGAAAGTCAATACTTATCTAAACTTTTTATACCCTTTACACTCTTCGGTCCGAGCTGTAAATACACAGTCTAGTAGATTAAAAAAAAAAACAAATAAATATTATCTCTCGAATCACAATTATTACACCATAATCATGTAAAAATAGCTAAAAATAAATTAATTATAAAAAATAACTAAAAATGAATTAAAACGACATGTACTTATTCAATTCAAAAAGTAGCATTGAGACAAACCGCACTAATTAACATAAAATATAAAACAAGGTAAATTGAAGATAATTTGGGTCTATTCTTTTGGCATCTCAGTTTTAAATATGATTTTCTAGGAGATTTTCTATATGATTGAATTCTTGTAGATATGAGATGGGTTTGAGATATTGTTGTTTTAAGAAGAAAAAAAAATAATAAAGAATTTTTTATAAAACAAGCAAAAATTAGAGAGTAGAGTAGGGAGAAAATATTTCATTTTATTGATGTATAATACACAATACAAAGCATACAAGATTACCAAAAGCCATGAGTTACAAATATTGATTGTCCACTGCCTAGCTTTATTACAATAGCTCATTAAATGGACATCCACTACTATGATAGTTATAACACTCCCCCTTGGATGTCCATTATTTTATTGCCTCATTAAAAACCTTACTAGGAAGAATCCATTGGGATAAAAAACCTAATGAAGGAAAAAAGAGTGCAATATGTCGTTTACTCCCCCTAGTGACAAATTCACTTGATATCTTTAAGTCGGCACATCCCAATTCCACTGATCAACTTCTCAAACGTGGCAGTCGGCCATGCCTTGGTTAACAAATCTGCCAAATTTTCACATGAACGAATTTGTTGAACATCTATGTCACCATTATTCTGAAGTTCATGAGTGAAGAATTTTTTTGGTGAAATATGTTTCGTTCTATCACCTTTGATGTACCCTTCTTTGAGTTGAGCTATGCAAGCTGCATTATCTTCAAACAAAATTATTGGGATATTTTTGTCGAATGGTATATCACACATCCATTGGATATGATGTGTTATCGATCTTAACCAAACACACTCTCAACTTGCCTCATGCATTGCGATTATTTCTGGATGAGTTGATGAAGCGGCAACTAAAGTTTGTTTTGTAGAAGCCATGATATAGCAGTTCCTCCACTAGTAAATACATAGCCAGATTGAGAGCGAGCTTTATGTGGATCAGATAAGTATCCAGCGTCAGCTTAGCCAACCAAGTGTAATTTTTCATCATTCCGATAAAGTAACCCCATATCAACCGTTCCTTGGAGATATCGAAATATGTGCTTAACTCCATTCCAATGTCGACGTGTCGGAGAAGAACTAAATCTTGCTAATAAACTTACAACAAAAGATATATCCGGACGTGTACTATTAGCACGATACATCAATGCTCCTATAGCACTAAGATATGGTACTTCAGGACCTAGAAGTTCTTCATCGTTCTCATGAGGACGGAAAGGGTCCTTTTTCACATCAAGCGATCTTACAACCATTGGGGTACTTAGAGGATGTGCCTTTTCCATATAAAATTGCTTTAAGATCTTTTCTACATACGCCGATTAATGAAGAAAAATTCCGTTCGATAAGTGTTCGATCTGCAGGCCAAGACAAAACTTTGTTTTTCCAAGGTCTTTCATCTCGAATTATTTCTTTAAATAATCCACCGCTTTTTGAATCTCTTCAGGAGTTCCAATAATATTTAGATCATCGACATATACAACAATTATAACAAATTTTGATCCAGATCTCTTTATAAAAACACATTGGCAAATTGAATTACTTTATAACCTTCTTTTGACAAATATTCACTCAGTCGGTTGTACCGCATACACCCAGATTGTTTTAATCCATACAAAGATTTACGCAAGCGTATTGAATAATTTTCCCGGGAATTTTCATATGCAACTGAAATTTTAAATCCTTCAGGGATTTTGATATAATTCAGTATCAAGCGAGCCATATAAATAGGCTGTAACAACATCCATTAGACGCAAATCAAGTTTTTCACGTAGTGCCAGACTAATCAGATATCTAAAAGTAATTGCATCCACCACATGAGAATACGTCTCCTCATAATCAATGCCAAGTCTTTGCGAAAACCCTTGTGCTACTAACCGTGCTTTATATCTAACGACTTCATTTTTCTCATTTCGTTTTCGCACAAATACCCATTTATATCCAACGGGCTTTATTCCGTTAGGGGTTTGGACTACCGGTCCAAAAACTTCACATTTTGAAAGTGAACTTAATTCTGCTTGAATTGCGTTTTTCCATTTTGGCCAATCATTTCTATTTCTATATTCTTCGAAAAATTTCGGTTCTAGATCCTCATTCTCATTTAGAATTTCAACAACAATATTGTATGCAAAAATATTGTCGATGACTATTTTATTTCGGTTCTATCTTTTTCTCATAGTGATATAACTTATCGAGATCTCTTCATTTTCATTATTTTCAGGTACCTGAACATCTTCTGAGGTGTTATGATTAGTTATGTCATGTGACTCATCATGAGCGCTCGCCTCAACAATATGACCATCTTTATCTTTTGCTCCTTTTCTTTTATGAGGATTTTTATCCTTGGAACCGATTGGTCTGCCACGTTTTAAGTGTGACTTGCTTTGATTTGCACTAACAGATTGTCCTACTGGGACGTCAATCTGAATTGGAACATTTTTAGCTGGTATATGAGATTTGGTAACTCTTTTTAGATCAGTAAATGCATCTGGCAATTGATTTGCAATATTTTGTAAATGAATTATCCTTTTAATTTGTACACTGACTTGTTCGAGGATCTAGATATGATAAAGATGATGCATTCCATGTTATTTCTTTTACCATTCTTTATTCCCCCCCCCCCCCCCCCCCCGAACATTGTTTCATCAAAATGGCAATCAGCAAACCGTGCCGTAAATAAATTCCCCGTTATTTGTTCTAGATATTTAATTATAGAAGGGGATTCAAAACCAACATATATTCCCAATCTCCTTTGAGGACCCATCTTTGTGCGTTGTGGTGGAGTAATTGGAACATATACCGCAAATCCAAATATCCTTAGATGGGAAATATCTGGCTCCTGGCCGAAAGTCAATTGTAATGGAGAGAATTTCTGATAACTTGTTGGCCTGATATGTACAAGTGCTGCTGCATGTAATATAGCATATCCCCATGCTGAAACAGGAAGGTTTGTTCTCATAAGTAATGGCCTAGCAATTAATTGGAGGCGTTTAATGAATGATTCTGCCAGACCATTTTGGGTATGAACATGGGCAACATGACTTTCAATTGTTATTCCTATAGACATACAATAATCATTGAAAGCCTGAGATGTGAATTCACCGGCATTATCAAGGCGAATTGCCTTGATTGCATAATCTAGAAATTGTGCTCTCAGTTTAATTATTTGAGCAAGTAATCTCGCAACGCCAAGTTGCGAGTTGATAATAAACACACATGTGACCATCTTGTAGATGCATCTATCAAAACCATAAAATATTTAAATGGTCCAAATGGTGGATGTATGTGCCCACATATATCACCTTGAATGCGTTCCAAAAATGCTGGCGATTCTATCCCAATCTTAACCGGGGATGGTCTACTAATTAATTTACCCTGAGAACAAGCAACACATGAGAATTCTTGGAATTGATGTATCTTCTGGTTTTTCAACGAATGAACATGTGAATTCTCTATGATTCTACGCATCATTGTTGATCCGGGATGGCCTAATCGGCCATGCCAAATAATAAATGTTTTTTGATTAATAAACTTCTGATTTACTATATCATGTGTTTCAATTGTACTAATAGTTGTATAGTATAGACCAGAAGATAAGACAGGTAATTTTTCTATAACATGTTTATTTCCTGATATAACAACTATGATATGTAAGTACTTATTATTCTCATTTGTAGTCTCAATATGATATCCATTTCGGCGGATATCTTTGAAACTTAATAAATTTCTTTTATACTTACTAGAGAATAAAGCATCATTTATATTAAACTTTGTCCCTCCGGATAATAATATAGTAGTTTTTCTGGAGCTTGCAATTAGTTTTGCACTACCTGATATGGTATTAACGTTTGCATTAGTTGCTATTAATTCAGAAAAAATATATTTTATCTTTAAGTATAGTATGCGTTGTAGCACAGTCTGCGAGACACATGCCGTCATGATTGATCTTGAGTCCAACCAAAGATGTTGGACAATCCATATTCTTCAATAATGAAAACAATATAGTATAAGAGTCACTTTATGCATTGGTGAAACGGAAATTACAACTAAAATAAAGCCAACAAATACGAAATAAAATGCAGAAAGTAAATAACATTGATAACGTGACTTCAAATATATATAACGACTTAATTCTTATTTTCATTCCCATCCTCAACTCTCCCACCAAGAGTCTCAAAAAAGTCTTCTACATCCATATGAGTAAAATCAGCAATGTTGTTATCCTTGTAAGCAAGATTTGCTTCAATACTGACATCATCATCTTCGTAATCAAAATTGGCATTTGTATCAGTGTTTTGAAATGTCAAGTTAGTTTCCACATATTTTTCTATTGATTCCTGATAAAGCTTTACGAGATGCTCAGACGTACGACAAGTACGTGCCCAATGCCCTTTCATAACACATCGATGGCATAGATTTTTCAGTACCTTTTGAAGGATTACTTGGACCACCCTTTGATGTTGGACCACCATTTCCTTTCACTTCATCGTTTGTTTTCTTTTGGTGGCCGAAGTTACTGTTGCCACCATGGTAACTGTTATAATTACGTCCACGACCGCGTCCACGTCCACGACCACGACCACGACCATGACCGCGACCATGACCACGACCACGACCACGGTATATTCCAGGTTCAAAGTTGCCATGCAGTGCTACATTAACTTATGGGAATGGAGCAGCACCAGTGGGTCGAATTTCATGGTTTTTCATCAATAGTTGGTTGTTTTGCTCAATCACCAGAAGGCATGAGATCAATTGAGAATACTTTTTAAAACCTTTTTCACGGTAGGTATTGCTGTTGCAGGAGCACATTAGATGCGTGAAAGGTTGAGAACGTTTTCTCTAACAAGTCATCATCAGTTATCTTTTCTCCACATAATTTTAATTGAGAACTAATCTTAAAAACTGCAGAATTATATTCACTTACAGTTTTAAAATCTTGTAGTCTTAAATGTATCCAATCATAACTAGCCTTAGGTAATATTACTGTTTTTTTATGGTCATAGCGTTCTTTTAAATTATTCTATAGTTCAAGCGGGTCTTTTATTGTTAAATACTCCGCTTTTAATCCTTCATGTAGATGATGACGAAGGAATATCATTGCTTTTGCTTTGTCTTGATTAGATGCTTCATTATCCGTCACAATTGTATTTCCTACGCCCATAGCGGCTAGGTGAATTTTAGAATCTAATACCCATGACAAATAATTCTTGCCCGAAATGTCAAGGGCGGCAAACTTGAGTTTCGTGAGATTCGACATAATGCAAGCTTGATCAAATTAAGATAATTGTTAGAATAATACATTACAAACATTAAACCATTACACTAAAATACCTTTTAAATATCTTAATAATATTCATTAGAAAATACTCATAATATCAATCATATTAAAATGTATAATAAGATCATTGAATAATAATTCTAAACAATATTAATTCCTTAATATCTACATCAGATCACTTAAGTTTAGAAGTTTAAGAACACAAATCAGTTTAAACTTTTAATAGCAATAGTTGGATACTTATCCTCTACACTTCTGCATATTAATTTTATATGTTGCAAATTAATCTAGACAAAATTCATTTTATATTCTTATAAAAATCATTTACAACTCATATAAAACAAAAATAGTAACTTCTTAGAAAGCAAATAATCATTCATATTTAAAGCAAAAACTAAACTATAATCTGAAATGTCAAGAACCAAAGTTATGTTATCCAGAGCAATTTACTTAGTTCAATCTTCCCGTTTATCTACTTGTATCCATGTGGGGAGGACAAAAACGTCTTTACTCAGCTACAAAATTTATTTTGTACACGGCGGGGGGTTCTGTTTTTCTTTTAATGGGAGTTCTGGGTCTCGGTTTATATGGTTCTAATGAACCAACATTAAATTTTAATATATTATCCAATCAAGCCTATCCTTTGGCCTTGGAAATAATATTCTATATTGGATTTTTTATTGCTTTTGCTGTCAAATTACCAATCATACCACTACATACGTGGTTACCAGATACCCATGGAGAAGCGCATTATAGTCAATTTTTTTTTTTTATGGAAACAAATATTAGAATTTAAAACAACTATGAGTAATGATAAGTATTATACAATAAACATTTTATTAAAAGAAACTATATAAACATCTCATGGCATGAAAGTGGAAAACATCAAGGAGATCAAATATCATGCCATCTAGACATTTAGTACCCATATTTGAAAAGAAATCACATTAAAATCATGATTAATATGAAGTTATTGTTGGTGTTTTACCCAATCGGATCCGAACTATTCGAACCGACGAGTAAACAAGATCGAACTAATTCGATCCAATTGCGGAATTTGGTGGGTTTTATGTTCATAGTATATTTAAAAAATAACTAACATAAAAACGAGGATCCCATAAACGATAATATTTTAATTATGCAAAAGAAAGAAAAAAGAAAACTTACAGGAAGCTTCCCGTCCTTCGTTCTTTTGGTTGAACTTTTTGCTTCATGCTTTTCTTGAGTTTGATGAACAAACGGCTTTGATCTTTTTCACCGTGGATATCAAACACGTTCTCCTTCTACTAGGCGTGTGGGCACCAACTTAAGAGAATCGAACTTTCTTCACGTTTTAGAAATCAAAAGTTCAAGATGAAAACTTCTTTGTTTCTTGAACAAGGGGTGGCTTTTGTATGTTTAGGGTTGAAGAACTTTTTCTTCTTTTGAGTGTAATCTTAATGATTTCATAAATCAATAATATGTTATCTAAGATCTATATCTTATATGTATATATAGATAGTTATGGAAAGAGTTAAACTCCTACCATGACTCAATCAAAGATTCCTACTAGGAAAAGAAATCTTCTCTCTCTCACCTTAAGAGAGTTATTAATTAAATACAACTCTTGTAAGTAATTAAAACATACATAAATATATTTATATATATGTAATTTCGAAAATTATATATATAAATATATAATTTTTTCTTTTATTTATTACATAAATATATTATATATATTTACATATTAAATAATAAATTTCTACAATTAGAAATTCTATAAATGCCAATATTTCCTTTTTCTTGAATCTCGTATTCAATTTTCATTAGCTTCAATTCTATAATTAAATCTAATACAATTAATCATGATATTTTCTAATTAATTAATTCTAAATTAATTAATTAAATATCATCTAATTAATTCGGAATTTCCATTTTAGGAAACTATTTCCAAAATGCAACATGAATGAATTCTTTCTAATTTCTTGAGTTTAAATGTAGATTATCAGGAGCCGTGGTTGAGGACTTATGTACATGTAACTTCAAGCTCCAATAAATCGAATAATTTATCAAACTCTTTAATTTAATTATTCGATCTATTAATTCCAAGTGACTCCACTAAAGACCTGGAATTGCACTCTTGTCATTACAATATATTTTAATCTAAAGATCAAGATAGTCCATTTATATGATCACTACATGCAATTTGATCCTCCAATAATTGCTTCGTGACTAGAGCTAGGCGTAATTACCGTTTTGCCCCCTCTAATTACTTCTTTATCCTTAAGTTCCATTAGTTCACTAGTAAACAGTTTGATTTATGAACTTATTCATAAATCAGAGCGCTCTACTGTTCAGTTCCTGAACTAACACTTAAGGGAATCAATATTCCAGCTTCTCGCAAGAAGGGTTATATTCCATATCTGTAAAACACATTCCCAGCCATTTATCTCAACGGATCTTCAAGACATAAGTTTTAGGCACGACATGGTTACGGGCCATTACATATGAGTCAAAAGAACTCGTTAACATAAACAGGAGTTTATTCCTACTCAGGATTTAGATCAGTTCGCATATGATCATCAGTTGACATGTTCTAGAACCATAATATCAACGGTATTTTATTTATGATTCTAGATCATGTCTGGTCCAGTCCTATGTAATCGAATTACACAAAGTACCTCCACCTTCGATGTCTCTACATCAGTAATTCGGATCAAGATTACTACATTGTAAATGTTCTGTGGACCGTACTAGTAGTGTTTAGTTAAAGATCCCAACTTTAACTCACTACGGACTTTTTAGTCTATTAGCTATAACTTAAATCCTCCAGTATAACATGTATACTTAAGTCATAGTCTCTTTAATCGGCTTGGAATTTTCTGATGTTTATATTATGCAATAAATGCATAATCGAAATGATTATATGAAATCAAATTTATTTATTTATTTCATTTAAAGAATGTCAAATACATGCTTTAAGAGCATCATGCCTAACAGTTATATGTAAATCCAGAAAATTATGCAATTTTCAATATATAAATTCATTCGGCATAAGATCTATTATATTGAGTTCCTCGGAAAAACCATCTTCAATATTTGTGCAAAGATTAATGTTGTTTATAAGATAACATTTCTTCAACACTTGAAAACAAGAGTATAGTAGAGACAAACTTAATATGGAGGCAAAAGGAAAAATGATGCTTTATGTTTATTTCCTTTAAAAAGATTGAAAGATGCCTACAAAATTATAGAAATTCATGCATTTGGAAGAGCAATTTATTCAGCACATATGCCAATTATAATATTCAGTAGCAATACCGGAAGTTTAATATAAAATAGACTAATGATAAGTGAAATGACAATATTTCTTCCATATGCAAAATCAGTACGTGATGGATTGTCTTAAATGAGAACTTGGATATTATACCTTGATCAAATGCGACAAGAGCACTAGATGAATACTTCAAGCGAATCGTGCTGATAACGTGTTATAAAACAAGCTAAAAGATAAACAAGTAAATATTAGATAGTAGAGTAGGGAGAAAATATTTCAATTTACTGATGTATAATATACAATACAAAGCCTCTATTTATAGGGCTATACAAGACTACCAAAAGTCATAAGTTACAAATATTGATTATCCACTACCTAGCCTTATTACAATATCTCATTAAATGGGCATCCACTACTATGATATTTATAACGGAAATATATATGTTATAACCCCCATCCTTCATTTTTGTTTTCAGAAGAACAATTTAAGGTGAAAACCAACAAAATGGGTGTTGAATTGTACCTTGTCACTTGGCGGAAAAAATACGTATGTTGGTTTTTTGATTATACCCTGAATTCATATCTAAGAAATTTGAGATATCTTATATATATATATATATATATATATATAGGAGAATGGTCTTTGACCAATTTGGACTGAAATTCTTTTTTCTGGTGTTTTTGAATTTTTTTTTAATTATAAAATAGAGTAATTAGTTAGTTGGCAACTAAACTTTTATGGTAAATCCCAATATTTCCGAAGTCTTTTAATAATGATTTTCTTTCCTTTATATAAGAGTAAATATAATCTTAATTTGTCAGAAGAATTTTCCTCACACAAAGGCATAAATCTAGGAAATCTTTATTAACAAATATGCCTCTAATTAAGCCCTCCCACTCAAACCTCATTGGCTTGGTAACTAACGATTTCTAAAATTACGAAATGCGAAAATCAAGCCAATTTATCCAAATTTCCTATGTAACTGATTAGATTGTAAATGGCATTTTTAATTTATCCTCCCTATAAAAGAAAACTTTGACCTCTTAATTCATTGATTTTCATTATTTAGTTCAGCCATAGTATTTTTGTTTCTTTGTTTTCATCTTTTACATTATGTCTTCTTCTCACTCACTCTTTTTTTTTTTTTTAAAAAGAAAATAATTAATTCATTAGCTATCCACTCATCTCTTGCATTGTATGTAGTTTATTTTGCATTATGAACACTATTTTTTTTTTCATGTGTTGATTTCAGGAACATCATTAAATGTGAAATCAAATGAATAACAGGGAGGAAAGAGACATCTGTAGTGATTTTATTCACAGCCAAGAAAGCAACGCATTTAACTAAGATTATAAGATTTGGGAATCAATATTATTGGCGTAAAAACTGAAATAATAATGATTGTGTTAAGTTTTTAACTTTGAATTTTTTCACAAGAAATTCAATTATAATTTCATTGTCTATCTATACTATTTTTAAAATAATGATTAACTTCTTTGCAAATGTTGTACTCTCTAACTTATTATTGGGATATTTTATTCTAAACTTTTATCTTGATTATGAACTTCAAAAATTGATATTTTAGTAATTTTACTGTTTTTAAATTCCCATTTTTTTTAATGAATAATATTTTTCTCTGGTTTCTCAACATATATTCAAGATCCATTATCACATTTCCAACATGAATTATGTTTTACTATTTTCACATAATATCAACTATACTGTACTATATATTATAGCATAATGGTCCTTTGTCTGTAATGCCACAATTTTGATTGAATGCAATTTTTGATATTTTTGAATATTTATAATTGTTTAGAAAAATCTTATTGGTTGGGAAAATTCATTAGTAAATAAAAATTCTCCTATACTATTGCACCATGATTAAGAAACTCATTGATTGCATTTCTTATCTTATATATTCTTATCGGATTTTTATTTTACTTGATCGAACATCCCTAATATAATTTTCAAGTTGATTGGGCAAGGTTGAGAGCTCAATAAAAGAGAAATCATTAGGATAAAGTTCGGCAAGATGAACAAATTTTCCTTTGTCAAAGGCCTCAAATAGATCGGTTGGGTTTAAACATGCAACACAAAGAAGCAATCCGTGTTATTTCATTGCAACGGTTGTTTAACTCTTGCATTTGCAATATAACTGAATTGAATCTCTCAACTTTGTAATGGTGTTTGATGGTCACTTTGGCTTGGGATAAGTCAGAAATTAGAACTTTTAATGGGTCAAGTTTTTAAATGAGTTGGATGAAAGAATTTTGTTGTGTTTTTTTTACCTAATATTTATTATATATATATATACTACTATATAATAATAATAAAAATTGAGGGGGTCTATAGACCCCCTAGTCCCAAGGTGGATCCACCCTTGGTGTAATCCAGAACAAAAAGGTATTTTGATTTTTAAATCAATTAACGAATGTTTAAAATAATGTTACACTCGAGTAAATTTAGGCCCGCGAGCACCGTGTGCGGTAATTGCTAGTATATGTAAAAGAATATGAAATGTTGTTTGTAGAGAGATTTATACTTTAATTGCAACCAAATGAGAAGCTTAGCTTGTGCCTTGTACAAAAGACGAAAAGTAATGAAAAAGTGACTATGAACTAATGCATATATAATAATGATAACCTCTTTTTACGATGATCAAACAATTAAATAGAAATTAATTGTGTACAGTGGGAATAGTAAATAAAGACAGTAAAATTTGGGTCATTGAAATCTGGAAAAAAATTTGCTCAAAAGATAAGATTCAGTTTGCAGCAAAAAGAAATTGAAATGCAGTAGATATTTTCCTGGGATGAATGAAGTAGGTAAGATCTGAGAAATTTCATTAGTGGTTCACTTTCTATCCAAATGTGTTATGTGTACGGTACGCCAATAATGTAGATATATAATTTTTTTTTTCTAAGTTAGAAGATATATACTGTAATTTTTTTAGAACAATGATATATTGTTACTTGTTAAATAGTAATAGAAGTTTTGAAAAATAAAACTTCATTGCAGTTGATTTTTAGTTTTAATTTGGATCTTTGGCACAATGCACCCCTAAAACACGAAAAATTGGCACTTTGCACCCCGAAAATAAAATTAGTACTTAGCACCCTTGAATTAAGAACAACTCAGAAACTTGCACTTTCGAAACACGATAAATGGATGCTTTGCACCCCCGAACACAAAATTAGCACTTAGCATCCTCAAATTAAGAAAAACTCAGCAACTAACACCCCGTTTTTTTCGGCAGAGTTGACCACTGGGGTAAAAAAATTATAGGGGCAAAGACTCAGGCCGACGACGGCCTGGGAATTGTTTGGGGGGAGGGGAGGGGGGGGGTTGGTGTAAAGGGGTTGGGTAGGTTGGGATTTTTTTTTAAAATTAAAATTATTTATTATTTATTATTTTAATAAATATTAAATATTTTTTAATTATATAATTTATTATTTTAATAAATATTAAATAGATATATACTATTATATAAATCTTATATTTAAAAAGAATATGTTTTCTTAATTTTAGTGATATTTATGTTAAAGTATTATTTAATTTATTAATATTGTTTATAAATCAAATTAGTTATTTAAATAGAATAAGTAAAATTTTCAAATTGGTTTGCACATGGTCTTATTCGAGTCAATTTTGAAATTTGGCAACAATGTAGACTAAAATCGTCACTAAATTTGGAGATGTGGAGCTTTTTTGGTAGCCTAAAATGTTATGGGTAAAATTATCAGTCAACACAAGTAATGGCATCAACTTTGCAATTAGACTTAATTGCCACATCACCACTTAACGACAATTTTTAACGGCTGTACCAAATGTGTCACAATTTGTTAAAGCGCTGTATCAAATGTATTGGACACATAAAACTCAGTACCAAAAGTGAGAATTGATCTAAAACTCAGTACCAGAAAGGCAATTCTCTCTATTATTATCGTTAAAAACTGAAAACTGAAAGTCAATACTTATCTAAACTTTTTCAAATTGTTTATAAATAAATATTATCTAGCTAGCTAAATAAACTTTTTATCTAGTTATTCAATTTGAAAAATTTTTTTAGTTATTTTTAATTGAATAAGTATATTTTCAAGTTTTGGCTACGAAATTTTTCGTCCCCAAAGAGCTGATTTCTTGTAGTGGCTAATCACAACTTATATACCATAAATCATGTAAAAATAACTAAAAAAATTAATTATAACAAAAAAAAACTAAAAATGAATTAAACTGACATGTACTTATTCAATTAAAAAATTAGCAACTCTTTATAATTGAGACAAACTGCACTCATTAACATAAAGTTATAAAACAAGGAAAAATGATTGGGTTTTCTAGTACAAATATGTTGAACCTTTTCCCTCTTCAAACAAATTCTCATTTTTTCCTTTTTTTTTTTGGATGTGTTGGCAGGTAGAGTGGCCACTTAATAATGATTGCGATCCACCTCCATTGCATTTCAATATATCACACATTTCTTCTTTGGTAGCCTGTGGAGTGATCATCAATTCTCAAGTTCGTACTTGGCTCAATTAATTTATTTTCCTATTTTGTTGAACTAATTAAAACACCTAGATCTGGTCTTATTTCCTAGTATGGATAGGTATTGATGTGGAAGAAAAAATACTAACTATCAAACACAATATTATGTCATTTTTCTTAGCTGCTATTTCAGACCCACAAGTACAGGGCCAGGAGTTTATCAAATTATGGATACTGAAGGTCTTACTTGATAAGTTGTACATTCAGCTGCTCAAATCATACTATAAAAAAACAAAAATGTGCTACCTTTTTTTCCTGATAAAATTGTGCCATTGTTTCAGCCGGAGTAAAAAATAGACAAGTCGAAGGTAGAGTATTAAAAGTGTTATGACTTTAGAGAGATGTACAAAATCTAGCTACTGATGTGAAAGAGTCCAAAATCATATATACTTGTGATTTTTCTGAAAATAGAGAAAAGGTCGAAGGATCTCCTTGTGGGTGGGATGATCCCACTCCAATGATTCCCACCATTCTTTCTCCCGCTCCATTAATAAGATGCTCTGAAGATTTGGAGGAGAGGAATAAGCATGGTCATCCACAACTGGGAGAAATAAAGGCAGCTTCTTCAATATTCGACAACCTTCCAAACGGATTATTTTGATGGAATCGCAAACCATTGTTGCTTCGCAGATGCTCTTCAATTTTGGCAGATTATTCAGATCTAACTTTTTTAACTTTGTTAGAGACACGACGCCCCCTCTTTGCCCCTGTATTATTTCTTCAATTTTGTAACACGATTCCACAACTATAGATTCGAGGTTTTGAAGGTCCGGTAGTGGCAAACCCAACTTTTTAATCTTGTGACAATATTGAATGCTCAGTTTTTTGAGAGAGGAAAATATACCGACTGGAGGTGGAGGTGACCATGGCACCACTGCAGCGATATCTTCCTCTATTTTCAAATTGGCAACCACACACGTCAAATCCAGCAAGTTCTTCAAATGAATTTCTTCAAGATATTTTAATTTTTCTCGTGCCATCATCATTTGCTGCTCATTTATGGTGCTCAACCTCAAAAAGCACTCTACTCCATAACAAACATCAAATCTTAGAGTCTTAAGAGATCTCAGATTGTTCAATCGCGGCAACTCATCCAATAAGCTATGAAAATGATAACCCCAAAACTCTAGATGTTGGATGTCATGTTCCAGTAAAGTCAAATCTATAACCTCTTTTTTCACAATGACACCTATATAATCCTTCCCCATACCCAGAACCATTTTGAGTTCCACATTTGGGGCAATTAAGAAATGAAAGTAAGTAGTGTAGTACTTTTGAATACTTTGTCGAAATTGAATAATGCGATTGAGATCACATCCATAATTTACTCGCCCATAAAACTTCTCTAGATGTTTCAAACTCTCAATTTCTTCTATTGGTACTTGAATATAGTCTGGAAGATAGAGGCACTGAAGATATTTAAATTTTGGTAATAAACCTGTCGGTAACATATCCATGGTCGAAATGCAATCCAACGAAAGGTATCTAAGGTTGACCAGATTTTCCATACCTTGAGGGACTTCCCTGATTGCAGTCCATGTAAGGTCCAGGTCCCTCAGTTCCGTGAGCTTTCCCAAATTCGGCACAAACACAAGCTCAGAGCAACGCTTGAGAATTAGAGCATTAAGGCTCTTCAATTCAGATACAGAATCTGGCAACTTCGTGATTCTAGTCTCAGATAAATCGAGAACGCATAGACCACACATTAGGGAGAAAAATGAATCTCCTATAAACATCAAACCCCAATTCCTGTCCAATAGCAACGTTGAAAGTTTTGGACAATTTGGAGACGTTCCTTCTGGAATTTCAGATATCTCATTTCTCATCAAGGACATCTTCTCTAGATCTTTTGTCCAATATTCTTCCTCACTTGGAATTTCCTTCAATGAAAGTCTAGCTAATACCATGAATTTTGGATTTTCTCTTGTGATCTTACGTGCCATTTGTCTGACCAAATCATGCATTTTCACCATATCCAGTATGGTATGACCTTTGAAATGTTGAGTACTTTCTAACAAGCACACATTCACTAACCTATCGAGTATGGTATGACCTTGGTCAAACTCTGCTCTCCTCGTCTTTCTTTTATCCATTAACTTCTCAACTATGAATTTGTTGATCAATTCCTCTTTATCTATATCATTGTCTTCAGGATACAAAGAGCAGTACAAGAAACAAAGTTGTAATTTTGTGTACCCTTTCCTTTTGAATTCTCTTTTGTAATGTGGATCTAGTCGATCAAAACTAAATTTGAGTACTCTAAACACCTTCTCTTCCATGTCATCTAGCCTCAACAGAGATTCGTTTAGTTCTGTTATTGTGTTCCTCCACACATGAATGTCAGTCTCACCCCTCATGCTTCCAGCAACGGTGATGATCCCTAAGGGCAAACCATCACACTCTTTTGTCATAGACTTGGCAATTTCTTTAACTTGTGGTGATAGTGTCGTCTCTCGTCCAAGTGTTTCTTGGAACAAGTCCCATGCTTCATCCCTGCATAGTGTTTCCACAACAAATTTTTCTTTGCAACCAATTTTCCAACACACCTCCAAGGAGCGAGTTGTAATAATCAATCTACAACTCTCCAAACTTTGAGGATTTCCCACTTTTATCAAATTTATATTGTTCCATACATCATCTAATACGAGTACAAACTCTTTCATTCTAGATAGTGCTATGTTCAGTAATCCAGCTCTCTTATCTTCGTCATTCTCCTTTGAAAGGTCTAAATGTATGGCTTTGGCTATGTCATCTTGCAACTTGTTTATGCTAAACTCTTGAGAGACTGTGACCCAATATACATGGTATGGATTTTCTTCTAAAAGTCGGTTGTAAATGTGTTTGGTCAAGGTCGTCTTGCCGACTCCTCCCATACCATAAATCCCAATGGTTGGGACTTTATCAATCACCACGCACTTCCAAATTCTTTCCAAATTTTCCTCAAAAGCTTTACCAAATAATTTAGTTGTCAACATTGGATTCCCTCTGGTTTCGTATACCGTAAGTAGAAGTTCACCAAACTGTCGACTCTCCTCCATAAGTTCATTTACCCTTTCTTTCAGTTCTGTCGCTTGATCTCCACCAAAAAATCGGCTAATAAATCCATCTTCTTGTACTTCATTTTCCAGTGCACGAACCTCAGTTTCAATTACTTTTACTTCTTCCAACCAATTCTCGACTTCTCTTTTTCTTTTCTTTTTACCCGACTGCTCTCCATTGTTTATATGCTCCTCAACATCAAATGCTTTAGCACTCAATGACTTTAGATTTCTTTTCAGAGTTTTTAAAATGAACTCGGAATCCTTCCCCTTGATTTTGTCCGCTCCAAAATCTACCAATTTTTTCCCTATCGCGGCGAATACACCATTTAACAGCTTGTCTAGCATCTTAAACAACCAATTCATGTGCAATTGAGTTAGATTAGTATAAAGTAAATTTAAAATTCTAATATTGTAAAAGAATAAAAATGGCTGGTACAGTGGTTTACGGTCATTTCATTTTCATGTCTGACACTTCAAATATTTCCTTCTTGTTATGCAAATATATGAGATTTTTGTTGGGAAAATGAATTTACAGTAGTTCAAAAATCATATACTTAAATAAAGACAATATATAAAGGATTTTTCAATAAACAATAAAATCCGAATATAAGGCAAGGTGTAACATGATAAGGAAGCATTAGTAATATGTATCACCACTGTGTCTAGCCAAACTTTTCAGAACAAAGTCATCTAATTTTTTTCTGTTATCAGTCATATATAAAAAATATCAAATGATGTTTGTAGAGATATTTCTACTTTAATTGTAACCAAATTGAGAAGCTTGGCTTGTGCCTTGTAAAAAAGACGGAAAGTAATCCAAAAGTGAATGTAAACTATTTCTTAGTCTATATGGATTCTTTGGAGGTAGTAATGTTTTCATAAATTAAGAGAATCTACTTGTAATCTTAACTTTCTGATAAATAAGATTGAAAATTTATAAATGAAAGTAATCACTGATTGATATTTATATATATATATATATACCAGGAAAGTGCACGTTGTACGTGTCTAATTAATTTCCTGGGTATTTTTTTGTAAATTATAATAAAATAAATTTTACTATGTAATAAATTAAATAGAGCAAACTATCCCGTTGTTCACCCGTTTCATTCATTCATTGGTTTAATTCATTTTTCACCGGTTTAACCTGTTTTTAACCGATTTTATTTATTTTTACCTGTTTAATGTTAGTTTTGCTATTTTACCCTTTTTTAATCAGTTATGATTTATTTTCACTGTTTTTATGATTTTGTCATTTTTCCAATTTAAACCATTTTTCTATCGGTTTCACCTTATTTTGTCGGTTAAACTTTTTTTATTTACTGATTTTACACGTTTTTATCATATTAATCCGTTTTCACCTATTTCGCACATTTTTCACTGATTTCACATGTTATTTTCATCAATTTCACTTAAATTTTCATTGATTTGACACGTTTTCACCTACGTTATTCATTTTTCATCGATTTCACATGCTTTTCACAGATGTTGTCGTTTCACCGGTTCATCTTTTTTTTTTGACGAATTTCACCCGAATTTTCATCGATTTCACATGTATTTATCGATTTCATGGGCACTTTTATACCGGTGTCACCCAAATTTTCACCACTTATTTCACCCAAATTTTCATCGATTTCACATGTTTTCAATGATTTCATAGATTTTGTTTTATCGATTTCACCCTTTTCCACCAATTTCACTCATTTTTCACGGAAATAATTTCATTAAAATTCGAGGTTATGCATGTCTTTATATTATTATTGAATATTCTTTATAATTTTCTATTCTAGCCAAAGTAAAATTACGAAATTAGCTAAGCTATAAGTATTTTTTATTCTTTCATAGTAAGATGCGATTCAAATTTTTTTTTTGTTTGAAATAAAATGATATTTAACAGAATTTCATTTTAAATTTTTATATTTAGATTGTTATGACTTATGCTGTACTAAATCTTTAAATTAACACTGTCTTACTTAAATTGATATTAATGCTAAAATAGAATAATTTATATACATATATACATATAAATATATATTAAGAAACAAAATTCATAGGCTTCTCCTTTTCCCCGTTTCTCCCTAGTTTGATCACTGAGATTGTATTATATGATATTTTCACGTTTGTCTCAAAAAAAAAAAAAAAAAAAATTCCAATTTCTATTTCCAGATTTCTTCTCTGTGATTCTCTATTGGGTTAGAATTAATTTTGGGTCATGGGTTTGTGGATTTATAGCGGCCGCTTGCTTGGATCATTTTGATTTTATGTGGATTTCATTTTCTTTATTCATTATGTAAACTATTCTTTTATCTCATAATAATGATTTCCAGATCCACCCAATAACGGAGTAATGAAATCTTTTCTCCAAATCCTTCTTCAAATTTAGCCAACAAATTTCCTTTCTCAGTGAACAATAAAAGAGAAGAAAGCAGAACGAAAGAACTTACCGTATTGTCATCAGCTTCCCTGATTACTCTTTACGTAACACACATAGTGACCAGAAAATTAGGCATTCTTGACCTCCAAGTGAACTACTACACCATAAAGCGCGTAAATTGTGTACTTATTCAACTAAATGAAGAGGTTTACAGAGATTTGTTGGGAAATAGGTGAAATTGGGTTTGTCTATATCTTTCTGAAGAATACATGTGGTGGGAGAAATAATAGTACAAGGAAGAAGGCGGTGGGAGATATAATAGATGCATGAGCCAAAAAATAAATAAAGGGCAAAAACAGAGGGGCCCACATTCATAGTCCCAGCCGCAAAAATACTAAATAAATAAAATAGGGGGGTTTCAACGGCGTCGTTTCACGTACGATTGAGCCAAAAATAAAAATAGCAGAGGGTCCCATACACATATGGGGACCACGGACATAATGGACGAAAAAAAAAAAAAAAGAAAAAAGAAAAAAAATTGAAGCACAACAAAACTTACCTAAAATGCATGACACTTCAACGTTTAACTATTAAAACAGGCAAAGAAAATTGGAGTGCACTGTAGCAACATCCATCGCCTCCTACATGGAATAATAGAATAATATAATAATAATATATATATAAAAGGTCAAACCTCCATGAAACTACTAAATGTAATGTCAATGCACGAAAGCAACTTGTGTTATAAATAAATTGACATAAAATAAAAGAGTTAATGGCTATTTTACCCTCTCTGATTTGTATAATTTTCAATTTATTTTTATATGATTTGAAAATGAACATTTATTTCCATGTAATTTTATAAAAGTTTTACGCCGTCTCTTTGACATTTTATAAACTTAAAAAGAATTGAATTCACAAAACTACCCCTCTCATATGTGGCATTTTACCCAGATAAATGTAGATGTTGGTGTCTAACAATCTATGTACTTAAATATTTCATCAAAAATATTTATAACATAAATCTCAGCATATAACAAATAAAGATAATCTAACATATATCAACTCTAATAAATTAGATTATATAATAACGTAAAAAGTAGTAAGAAATACTTACTTGGATCGAAATAAACCAAATAATACTCCAATCAATATACGAAAACTAGGAAATGAGACTGAGGCTTGCCGAAGCGATTTCCTTAAGACAATATTTCTGAGACTGCCACGGTGCATGCAATTTGATTCCCGGTAGTCTCCCAAGATACAACAGTATGTTGTTCATTATTTGCACAAATAATGAAGCCAAAGCGAACCGAAGCAAATAGAAAATTCGACATAAATTTAAAGTAGAGAAGAGAGTAATTTCTAATTATTATCAGAAAAAATGATGATTAATTGGCCATATTAAGTCTCCTATTTATAGACACATAAATGTCTTTTCGCAAGAGACACATTGCTTGGATTGCACTGTTTCGGTCCAAAGGGCACCTCTTTAGATCGAATGGACGCAACCCCTTAATTACTCTCAACTAATTTATTCACATATAAATTATAAAATCCAACAATCCCCCACATGAATAAAATAGTTCTTCGTGTCCCGACTCACAGGACATATTATGTCGAAGTATTCTTTAAGAATAATACCGCATCGGGATAGGTGAAATATTTCATCTTGAACCTTCCCTAGTTAAAGCTTATTGGATTTACTTAGCCAATCGATGAAATATTTCATCTTGAACCGTCTGCTGTTGGTGTAAATCAAGACAATAAACTTAACACAGCACTAAACCGATTTTCTTCAAGTTCTCGGTTGTGTTCGTTTCGGCCCTGAACATTCTTGGTTAATGCGAGTGCTTTAGAGAATTCAGCCTATAAAGAAATTCTCAACGAGCCGACCCAACTCACACTAACATAGGTGACCGTATCTATCAAGAGTATCCTACCATATTCCACTTGAAAAATATAAACGTCATTAAAAGCCTTTGCTTAACCTTATAAACGCGATAGGCTTGCACTTATTACATCATAAGAATGGGATAGAGTTATACTCTTAAGTGCTTTCTTTTAAGTTAGCCAAGACTGGTTGTCCTATTGAACCTGGTCCGTGGGATCTCCAGTCGCCCGATTAGGTTTCCGTACGAGGTAACTTAGTCTAATTTAGGCTTTAAGCCCATTCCCCTCGATGCGCATACTACTCTCTAGATAAACCTTTAATATCCGGAATCAGGATTATCTCTTGACTTCATAAAGTCCATTCTATTTGAAAGTAGATGTCTCTCGGTATTGTATCAACGACGAATATGTCGTGAATTTACCATTATACATAAAGTTTGTTGAGCTCTGTGTATCACCGCTTGATTATCGCATTATACGTATGACTAACACAATTTTCAGTCATATTAGAATATCTTCCATGAATTTTGTGAAGCCACTCAAATTCTTCACTAGTTTTATCCAATGCTATGTACTCTAATTTCATAGTGGATTGAGCTATATGCGTTTGTTTGGAAGATTCTCAAGAAATTGCGGTGCCTCCTAAATTGAATACATATCCGTTTATAAACTTTGATTCCTCTAAATCAGAAGTTTCATTTGCATTACTATATCCCTCCTGGGTCGTTGGATATTTTTCCAAAATATAATGCACATACAAATGTATTCTTTCAAGATTCAAACATTCTCATTAATGCCTCCCAACGAATCTTGCTAAGATTGCTCATGTATCTCCTTAGTTTGTTAACAAAAGAGACGATGTCTGGCCTTTAGCATTTTACGATATATGCGTGACATCTAATTTTATGAGCATACTCAAAATTGTGATACTCTATCACATTTGTTCTTGTGTAGCACACAAGATATGAATTAAATAGAGATTTAACCCAAACCCGACCCATTGACAACTCATAGCTTTCATACATCTTAAAAATCTATCATGATCAAATAGACAAAATATTTATCAATTTATTTTGTGGAAATTACCATATTATTTTTTATAAAGAAAAATTTAAAAAGAAAAAATAAATAAACTGTTTGTACCCAAAATATTTTTTCCATTTGTCAGGCCAATAATGGCCTGACAAGAGGTGATTGGGTCGACGGTCAGCCAGACCGACTGACAACAAGGCCTTGATAATAAACAGACCCACTAAATCAACTTGCTTAAATGCCCAATTAAGTAATTAATTAATGATCTAATTAATTATTGAGGTCCAAAATTGGCCCAAACACAACATGTTTAATTAATTAAATTAATAGAGATATTAATTTAATTAAAGGCCAAATCAATTATAGAAAGTGGCCACGTAACAAATTAATTTTGAAGGGAAATAATGGATAAGCTAATCTTAACCAACTCTCAAAAATATTTCAAAAGGAGTTAGACACATGCTGGAAATAACCACCCAAGTGTAAACACAAATTCAGCATGAGGAGAAATAACCGTCAGGAGAACAGACATGGGACAAAGCAACTTTCAAAGTAGTGGAGATCATGCCTAAAATAGGGTGAAGTGGAAGAAGTGGGCATTCAGCATCAGGAGGAATAAACTGTCAGGAGAGTGAGCTATAAATATCAGGAGGACGATGGTAGCCACCTGCTATCAATGTTACTTTCACGTCAACATGATAACTATTGCATATCAGCTCGTTTGGCGGTTCCCTGCCAATCAGGGAGTTAATCTTCACAAACTCAAGAATCTATCAATTCGTTTGGCACGCTGATGCCAGCATAGGAGTTTTATTACGACTTTACATACTCTTTCATGATTGTAAATCAGGGAAATGTATTAGGTCAGATATCGTGTATTTCATCTATCAACTCTATGTTTATTTAATATTTCGAAGTATTTTGCCTTCATCTCCTGATTTCATTTATGAGTATGTTTTCATCAAGTGATTTAATATGTCTCTGCTGCTATTTTATCAATCTGTAAGTTCAGGTTTTAAATTAAGTTGACATGTTTTAATTGCTAAGTAAATAACTCGATGATCGATGTTTCTGCAAATCCCTTGATATATCGAGTGAGCCACTGATTGGCTATAAAGTTTGGCATTTCAATAAAGATTATCATAAATTGTTAAGTACTGCGGCCAGGCAGGCATTGAAAAGAATCAGAGGTAGAGTTTGCCTACTCCGCCACAATCAATTGATTAGAAGTCAGAGCCTTGGCAGGACATTGATTTATATTTCATATTAATTATATTATGTCCATTTTAAACCGTTATTTTGCACGCACAAACTTTGGCACGTATCGTACTTGTTTTATTTTACATTGAGTCAATTGCATCGAGCCAATTGCACATCGAGGCAAGCCAGACAAAATTTAGAGCAAACATAAACAACATGTTGCTAAGCAAGCTAGCCAATCGATTGGACATTCGGGGTACTGAACATTAAACGTAAGGAGTTCCATCATATTAGTGTCACTCTTCGTATCACACACATACATATGTCGACAAGTGATG
>JAYDYQ010001430.1:0-34847 GCA_034814905.1 Penstemon davidsonii | reverse complement strand
TGGCAGCATGACATCTCTAAGAGTCCTCGATCTTTCTAATAACTATTTTGTTGTGAAAATTCCTCCGACGATATTTCAAAATCTCAAACTATTGGAGTATGTATCCCTTTCTGGCAACCAGTTGAAAGGTCCATTCTCATTTAATTCATTGAGTGCCAACTCCAGACTTGAAGTCTTCATACTTCAATCAAGCAGCGACGATGCCTATGCTCTAGTTCATACTAATATAAATAAATTGAAGGTAGATATAGAAAATCCACCTAATTGGGTTCCTATGTTTCAATTGAAAGAGCTTGTTCTAGCACACTGTAGACTCACTGGTGCTATTCCCAATTTGCTTGAAAATCAATATAAGTTAATATATGTCAACCTCAATCACAATAACTCGATGGAACAGGTCCCAACTTGGCTACTCGTAAATATGACAAATTTACAATCCCTAAGCCTCAGAACTTGCCAAGAACTTGATATATATATATATATATATATATATATATATATATATATATATATATATATATATATATATATATATATATATATATATATATATATATATTTATATATACTATGGTGAAGCACCACGTCGCGCCCAGTGTTGGTGTATTATTTCGTAGAATATAATCGCTCTATTATGTTCTAAAGTGTTCGGAAGTGCATTTCTTTGTTAAATTAATTCTACTGTATGTACATTTTGTTTTGTGTATTTGTTGTAAAGATTATTTATGGGATGTATTGATACTTTTATGTGATGCACTATTTTCATCGATTTCACATGCTTTTACTGGTTTTACGGGCACTTTTTTACTCATGTCACCCTTTTTTTCACCAACTTCACAAGTTTCATCAATTTAACACAAATTTACATCGATTTCACATGTTTTCACCAATTTCATAGATCTTTTATCGGTTTCATCAATTTTCATTAATTGTCACCCTTTTACATTGATTTTACCAGTTTTTCATAAGAAGAATTTCATAAAACATCAAAGTTATGTATGTCTCGATATTCTTTAGATTTTGTTTCTCTAACCAAAGAATAATTACGAACTGAACTTAGGCATAAGCATTTTTTGTTCATTCATATATAACATGTAAATTTTTTTTTGTGTGTAGGAGATGATATTTAAGAGAATTTGAATATGTTTTTTTTTTTTTTTTTGTTTTTAGTGGAGTGTTTATAACTTATAATGTAATAAATCTTTAAATAATATAAATAATATTTTTTTAATTTAAAATATGATATTAAATTATAGTAATTTAGCATAAATTTTAGGAGTTATTTCTCATAATAATAGTCTTTACTTTGTTCTTATGGTTCATTTTTATGTGCTATTGAAATTATAAAAGTTGATGTAATAGATAAAAACTAAATTTTAGGAGTAATGTACGAGATAAATATAATAAGGAGAGAATTGCATTTTTGGTATTGAGCTTTAGGTCAATTCCCACTTTTGGTACACAACTTTATATGTCCAACACATTTGATACAACTCTTTAATAAATTGTGACACATTTGGTACAACCGTTAAAAATAGCCGTTAAATGTTGACGTGGCAGTTAAGTCTAATTGCAAAGTTGATGCCATTACTTATGTTGACTGATAATTTTACCCCATAACATTTCATGTTACACCCCACAAATTTTGTGCCCTTTTTATTATTCTTTTTTGAAAATCTTTCTTTTAAAGTATAGATTTTCGAAGGTTTATAAATTTAGATTCTATTTTTGCTTTGTTTTAGTCGAAGAATATATATTTAAATATGATAAGATTCTTTTGAAATGGTGGAGTTATTTTCTATATCACTATTTATTTTGGCACATTTTCTTTTTAAATTTAATGCTACTTTTAGCTAAAATGTGCGAATAATTTTTTCGTATGAAATATTAAACTTGGAATTTATTTAAAAAGGTGAGAAAACCTTCTAAAAGTGTTGGGATCTTTTTGCAAAAAGGTTTGGACTAAATAGTGCAAAATTTTAATTTTAGGGGCAAAAATATACTTTCCAAAACTTCAGGGGGTAAAGTGAAAATTCGCCCCAAGTTGAAGATTTTCTGCAGGAGTAATTATTTTTCCCTCCTTGCACACTCCAAGAGCTGCAAAAGCATGCCCTTGGGTAGATAAACTCATCCACCCAAGGTTGACATGCATTGGTGGAAAACTTAGAGTAATAATACTCCTATATTTTCATATTGTATGTATATGTGTATATACATTAAAAAAATCTGATTTTATATTCCAATAATTACCCTCCTCAAACCCACATTATATTCTTTACAACTTAAAATTCTTAGATATAGTTAAGAAGAGAGGGGGAAAGAGACAACACTTT
The DNA here is from genome assembly GCA_034814905.1 of Penstemon davidsonii. Taxonomy (NCBI): domain Eukaryota; kingdom Viridiplantae; phylum Streptophyta; class Magnoliopsida; order Lamiales; family Plantaginaceae; genus Penstemon; species Penstemon davidsonii. Next base: position 32,514 of record JAYDYQ010001430.1, on the reverse strand, counting down.
AGAAAGAAAATTTTCGGATATACACTCTATAGCCTCGGTATTTCGACCATTCCATCTTCTTCCACCGTTGGATCTTACTCAAATTTCGTGTGAAGGTTTTACACTCACGGGGCTACATATTGACCGTTAGGATTGTCGTTTTAACGCCCCGAAGTGAATCTGCATTAGCTGGAAGTTTTGAGGGCTTTTGTTATGAGCCACCACCGGAGCCGCCACCACCACCTTCGGAGGTCTGAAAATGAGGAGAGCTTCATCCCCTTCGTTGCTTTGGGTAAAGATCCGCCTATGCTTGTGTTCTTTAATTGATTTTATATAATTTTTGTTCTCTTTTAAGGTGTTCTTCATAGAAAAATGGAGAAAAACATACATGCATTATAAAGAGTAATAGATTTAAGTTATTATATTGTAAAGTATATTTCATTTTCATATTTGGGTCGAGTTTATTGATTTTATTTCAAGACTTCGAAATTTGTGTTCTTTTGCACAAAACATGAATATTGAATAACTTTTGTTTATCCATTGTAGTTTTGTGAAGAGTTAAGTTTATATTCAATATTAGAATTGTAATGGATTTTGCTTGGGTTTAAATAAATGTTGATTAGATATTTAGATCTTGATTTCTTTTTGTAAGAAAGTTGATGTTTTTAATTTTTCAAAACTTTGGGGTATTTTTTTAAAGGTTTTAAAAGTTGAAGGGCTAGGGGCTGCGATTTTTATTGGGAGTAAAAATGGACTGAAAATCTGAGTTTTTTTGTTTGATATTTGGTATAGGTTTACTTGAAAAGCAATTGTTTTAAAGTTTCCTTCGAGATTTTGCAAAAATGGGAGTTTTTGAAACTTTTGGATTATTTTTGTAAATCTGAAAAGAAGAGGGCAAAGGCGCTGTTTTGTCTATGTTTTTACATGGTTCTTTTATAAATTCTTGATTAATTGATTTAAAGTAGTGGTTTATTAATTTTTGTTTTAAGATTAAAAACTTACAAAAAATTTTCAAAGAAAATTATGGTTAAAGAACTTTTTGTTTCTCTTTGTTAGTTTGGTGAAATGTTATTAAAACTTGTGTTAATCTTAGTTTTATAGTGAAGGTGTGCTTAAATATTTTTTAAAACATTCTTTTGATATTATCTTGAATGATTTTTGTAAGAAAGTTAATGTTTTAATGTTTTATAAACTTTTGGGGTATACTTGAATGTTTTCAAAAGAAGATGGTGTTTAATTATTAACTTGTTAAATGTTGTGATTGAGTTCTTATTCAAAATAATCTAGTGAAGATTTTTGGTTTGAAGAACTTTTTGTGAAAAATATTTTTGGGGTACATTTCGAAAATATTAATTTCTTTAGGGGAGATGTGTGCAATTTTAGGAAGTGCTCGAGGCAGCCACCGTTGATCCATTCAGCGGGCTTTCAGGCCCAGCCCGTGATGGTTCGGGCCCACTTCATTGCACTCTCTCCGTGTTTGCTCGTTTCAATCCAATTTCGCTTGGATTGTTGCGATTGTTAAATATTTTGGATTTTCTCAAATCTTAAAGTTTGAAAATGAATACACTTAAATGAATTTGATGTCGAAAGTTTTAAGTTCTTGTGTGCGAGGTTAATTTAGAAAATCCTTGTGATAGGATTTTCTTTAATTATATTTAAGTAAGATTATAAGATAATTTATTAGTCGTATACGTACTTGCTCAGGTTTCGGATACACTTTATTTGTGGAATTTTGGTCGACGTAAGTAGCTCATCAGGTAAGTGTTGTGTGTTTGCTTGCATATTAGTCCAAATGTGCTAGTAGGTTGAGTCAGAACTGTAACTTAGTACCTAAAGAACAAGCATGTGATGCATGATACTGGGAATAACTCGACTACTAGGACAAACAATCCATGTTATATTTAATATATATTCCACATATGTTGCAAGAAGAGATACATGAATCTACTTAGCCTTATTTTAACTATCTAACAATGTTAGAATTGTTATGCTAAAGCCTACGTGTTCATAAATTCTTGATATTATATATTGAATAGTTTTGATTATTGTTATTGAGTTATTCATCGATTCATGTTACTGAACTGTTACTGTCTTGTACTGTTTACTGTTTTTGTTACTGTCTTGTTCTGTTTACTGTTACTGTGTGGGCCCTTATTATTGGTGTGCGGAATTGTGGGTAACCTGGAAGGTTAGGGCCGGAGGGTTACCTCGATCCACCGTAGACCCGCTTCACGAGCCAAGTGTGAATGTCAAACTCCTGGCATTTGACGTCAATGCGCACTGTTATGTAAGGTCGCACCTTACTTGGAGTGTTTAGTGGTGGTTTTCCTGACTGTGGATTGGAGGATAAGAGGAGGACGGCATCAACAACTGTTGGTTACTTGTTTAACGTGCTTATATTGGTATAGCATGTGTTCATTTACTGTAATGTTGTATATATGCTTATGTATACTATGCTGCATCCACGCATCACACGCACATGTGCACTACAGCCTCACTAAGTTGGACGATCAACTTATGCATTCCATGTTTCAATCTTTTCAGCTACAGGTGTTTGGGGAACCGATAGTTCAGGTTGCGGTTAGGTCATCATGGTTGCGGTCCCACTTTAGTTTCGGAGAGTAGTTGTACTTTTGTTTAAATTCTTATTTGATTTTAAGATCCTCCTTGAACTGATGTTTCCAAACTCCTATATGTCTAAGTCGATTTTTATAATATCTTGCTTAATATCTTGGTATTTTGGCTAATTTTGTAAAGTGATCATTGTTATCGAAGATGATTTTAAATTTTCTCAAATATTGATCTTAATCTTGTTTTGTCCCAGTTGGGTCTCACAAGTTGTTTCACCACGTCATGTCATCCGTTAAAAATTTGTTTTAAAGACTTCCGTTTTAAGCTTAGGGATTTTAAGGTTTTGCTTGAATTGTTGTTTTAAATATTTGAACCATTAAAGTTGGTTTTATAATTTAATAAAGAAAACAAAATTTTATAAATAACTTATTTATCTCTCACGGTTTATCTTGTTCAAATATTTTGGTAGGTTGTGATTAAATGATTCCGCTTTAAACCTCTACTATGAAAATTGATTTTACTTTTCCGTCAAAACTTAATAATTTAAACTGTTCTTTTTTTGTGTTGAACCGCTTCCGCTTAAAACTTTTAATTATATATTTTACTTTAATAGTTTTACGGAAAAAAAATCGGTATTTTAAAACTTTTCAAAAGAGAAATAAATTTTTTTTGACTGTTACGGACCCGCGGAGTCGGGCCGTCACATTTCAGGCTACCAAAAAAGCCCCACACCTCCAAATTTAGTGACGATTTTAGTCTACATTGTTGCCAAATTTCAAAATTTTCTCGAACAAGACCACGTGCAGACCAATTTGAAAATTTTACTTAATTTAATAACTAATTTGATTTATAAACAATATTAATAAATTAAATAATAATTTAATATAAATAAAAAAAATTAAGAAAATATATTCTTTTCAAATATAAAATTTATATAATAGTATTAATCTATTTAATATTTATTAAAATAATAAATTATATAATTAAAAATATTTAAATAATAAATAATTATAATTTAAAAAAAAACTAAAACCCCTTAAACCCCCCCCCCCCCACAAATTATTCCCAGGCCGCCGGGGAGGGGGGTGGGGTTAAGGGGTTGGGATGAGGTGGTGGGTTGGATTTTAGTTTTTTTTTAAATTAAAATTATTTATTATTTATTATTTTAATAAATATTAAATAGATTAATACTATTATATAAATTTTATATTTGAAAAGAATATGTTTTCTTAATTTTTTTAATATTTATGTTAAAGTTTTATTTAATTTATTAATATTATTTATAAATTAAATTAGTTAATTAAATAAAATAAGTAGAATTTTCAAATTGGTCTGCACGTGGTCTTGTTAGAGTCAATTTTGAAATTTGGCGACAATTTAGACTAAAATCGTCACTAAATTTGGAGATGTTGGGTTTTTTTGGTAGCCTGATATATTATGGGGTAAAATGTTCAGTCAACATAAGTAATGACATCAACTTTGCAATTAGACTATATTCCGAATTTTTTTTTATCAATTTGATTGGAAAATTCATGTATAACTATATTCCGAAAATATTTCTTGACGACTTGAATAAGGGTATTTTTATCTTCAAAAAAAAAGAAAAAAACTTATATATATATATATATATATATGATTAACTCTATAGTAATTTAACTCGAGAAGAATGTCAATCATTAATGTGAGTGTGAGTGTGAGTGTGAGTGGCTATATACTTTCTCAGTTCTGCCTTAACTTGGCAGCTGTTCTTGTTTCATAAATAAAGCGTGACTGACGATGGGGGATCCATTCTAATCTAATATAATCTAATCCAATCCCATTCATCCATAAATAAAAGAAAGTCATTTAGTTTCGACAGTTAGAGTATTTGTTCATGGAAATTTAATACCAAATGGAACCGAGACAAAATTTTACATAGAATAATAGGTACAGTTTTTCCACCTCAACCTATTAATTGTTTACTCCAATTGAATTTCTAAAACTTGACGGGGACATACAAGCAGGTCCAAGGGAGAAAAATCACTAAGCCATCATATCTGACCGAGTATTTTCTACTCTACCTTAGCTAGTCTCGTTCTTTTTCCTTTTTTTATAAAAGGTAGGACAAAAAGTTGGGATCAGATCCTATTTGAATTTTGACTCCTTGGAAAAAAAATGTATGGAAGCCAAAAATATTCTAACACACAGCTGGCCTATATATACTACTACTCCATTTAGCTGCCTATATTAGTTCATGATTTGAGTTATAACTAATATATATATACAGCTAGCCATCATGGAATCATCATATTTTTGGTTAGTGTTTGGGTCAATAGCACTTGTTCACCTTCTCCAAACTTTTGGGTGCATCGAACAAGAGAGAATTGGGCTTTTGAAACTTAAAGAAGAAATCTACAAACTTCCAAAGTTTGATGACGCCAATGAGTTTTCCACATGGGATGAACATGAAACGGACTGCTGCAAGTGGAACCATGTCAAGTGCGACCTCCTCACTAAGCGTGTTGTACAACTCGAACTCATTATATCCAGTCCGAAAATTGACGCCAAGAGGGGCTTGTGGTACCTGAATTCCTCTTTGCTTCTTCCTTTTCAAGAATTGTACAACTTTTCAATAGATTCATATTTCTTGAAAGGTAACTTATGTCTCTCTCTTTTCTCTTATAATATATATTCGATCATTCAGTTTCTTCTTGTTTTTAATTTTCATATAATTAAATATATGTATACAGGTTTCCATGGTGTACTGAACTTAAGCAAATTGAAAATGTTGAAATTGAGATCGTATTCGCTCACCGATATTCCGTCCATTGGCAATGGCACATTAAACTCCTTGAAGTCTCTCAGCATTGGAGGGAATTTTTCAAATTTTCAAGGTAAATAAAAAATAATGGAGCACTAAATTATAATTTATACATGTTCGGATCGGATGAATCTACTAAATACATGATTCACGATTGGCTAAGTTTCACTCTGATTATGTGGCAGAATTGATGAAATTAAAATCTTTGGATGTGCTGGATATGAGTAGGAATGGATTTGGTGGTCATATTCCGTCAGTGATTTCGAGAATGGCATCTTTAAAGAGCCTATCTTTTAGAGGATGTTTTCGAACCGGCTCCTTACAAGGTAGGTATCTTCTCCCATGAATCCAAATTTTTTGTTCTAGATAGTTACAATAGAGAGAAATTAAAGCTTATTGTTTGTGTCCATATACATATACTTGTTACTTATTATTATATTGTTTGTCCTCGTTAACTTACTTAACAGACAACAAGTCACTATTATTATATTTATATTATGTACAGGTTTTTGCAGACTAAGGAACCTTGTAGAGCTAGATCTCAGCTGGAATAGATTAAGTGGAGTTATTCCTTCTTGTCTTGGCAGCCTGACATCTCTGAAAGTCCTCGATCTTTCTCGTAACGATTTTGTTGGGAAAATTCCCCAGACAATATTTCAAAATCTCAAATTATTGGAGTACCTATCCCTTTCTCACAACAAGTTGGAAGGTCCATTCACATTTAGTTCATTGAGTGCCAACTCTAGACTTAAAGTCTTGTTACTTCAATTTAGCAGCGACGATGTCTATTCTACTAGTATAAATAAACTGAAGGTAGACATAGAAAATCCACCTAATTTTCAGCTGAAAGAGCTTGGTCTGTCACACTGTAGACTCAATGGTACCATTCCCAGTTTTCTTGAAAATCAATATGAGTTAAAATTAGTTGACCTCAGTCATAACAACTTGGTGGGACAGTTCCCAACTTGGCTGCTCGTAAATAAGACAAATTTACAAGTCCTAAACCTCAGAAAAAATTCCATTTCCAGTCCTCCTTTACCACTCGATACAAAAATAAATTTAACTAATTTGGAGTTGTTTGACGTATCTGTGAATCAAATCCATGGAGAGCTTCCAAACTTCATCGGTATGCTTAGTGGCATGCGTTATCTTAACCTATCAATGAATTATCTTCAAGGTAATATTCCTGCTTCCATTGGGGATATGAAATTTTTGGAAACGTTAGACCTGTCCAATAACAACTTCTCTGGTGTAATACCACAACATTTGGCCATGGGATGCGTGTCGCTAATAGTGTTGAAGTTATCAAATAATGCCTTGCAAGGGCCCTTACTTCCTGAAAAATCAAACCTTACGTCATTGCGGTACTTGTATTTGGACAACAATCAATTCTCTGGAGGGTTGTTTTCACAAGGATTTCTTAATAGCACCAGACGCAGCAGCATTAGTATTTTAAAAATAAATAACAATTTTATCACAGGTGAAATTCCTGCTGATTGGCTAGGAGACTTTTCATATATGAGATCACTAGTTCTTTCTAGAAATTCCTTCCATGGCCTTGTACCTGCCAGTTTTTGTAGACTGCAATACCTAAACTTTTTAGACTTGTCTTGGAACCATTTTCACGGTATGATCCCTTCTTGCATGAACCGATCATCTGTGAGATATATGCATCTGCAAGGGAATAAGTTTAGCGGGACGATACAACATGCTTTGTCTGGATTATCATCATCCCAACTAATAACTCTTGACGTCAGAGATAATGAGTTATCAGGAAAGATTAATCCTGATTGGATAAGCTCACTCTCAAGTCTTAGGATACTTTTACTGAAAGGAAACAATCTTCAAGGTCTCATTCCTTCTCAAATATGTCACCTAAAAAACATAACTATACTCGACTTGTCTTCCAATAACTTTACAGGGCGTATACCTACTTGTTTGTATCAAATTCCTTTTGGGAGAAAAGGACTAAGTTATGGTACATTTCACCCAAACCCATTTTCTTATACATTTGATATTTATCATAGTTTAGAATATGGAATTGGAATCCACTCTATCTCGACAGAATACTTAACGCCACAGTCAACAACATATGTGGAAGAGGAAATAGAATTTATGTCAAAGAGTAGGTCCGAGTCATACAAAGGGGATATTTTGTATTATATGTCCGGCATTGATCTTTCACAGAACAAACTCACAGGCCCAATCCATAATGAGCTCGGAAACTTAACAGGGATTCACACTCTCAACTTATCTCACAATGATTTAACTGGCGTAATCCCAACATCTCTTTCTAACATGAAGGAAATTGAAAGCTTGGACCTCTCCTGCAACAAATTGTCTGGTCAAATTCCTCAAGAGCTAACTCGGTTGAACTTCCTATCGGTTTTCTCAGTGGCTTTTAACGACTTATCGGGCAGAATACCAAATATTCAAGGTCAATTTGGTACGTTTGAGAAAAGCAGTTATGAAGGTAATCCTCTCCTCTGTGGACCACCATTAGAGAACAATTGCTTCAATCTTGGAAGATTGCCACCAGCTTCAATAACTCCTGAACCAGAGGACCCATTTCGTGATGCATTTTTTAAGGGGTTTCTTGTATCCTATTTTGCAGCTTTCTCGGGCGTAATTTCTTTCCTTTATTATATTGGTTTCTTTAGCAGCAAACGCTGGCCTTTTAAATCAAAGATGAGAAATTAATTGTCCCATACCCAAGTAATGCTTTTAAACTTGTTTATGTATTGGCTATGTTTCTCTTGATTGAATTGAATTTGAGATTGAGAAATATAAATAAATTTGCAAGTCATGATTTTGTTTACGTATGTTTTGTCTAATTGTCTTCATGTAGACTATATAATTATTATTGACTAATTTGTAATTTTCCTCATCATGGTATAATATACCATCTCCTTTCTTATTCACTATGTTTAAGTTGTTGGAGGTGCAAAATAAAGACATAAAAGTGGTTGTTGATAGATTTTAACAGATATGCTATGAAAACATGAAATACATAAACCATAGAATCATACATATCTCAGGACCTATTCGCAGATGATTAAGCAAGATACGTTTATGTTAAAGAGACACGTACCTGAATCCATTGATAAAGTAGCGAAAGAATCACAAAGATGGATTCTGGGGGTTGTGGTCTTCTAAGCCTTTTTCACTATTGCCTTATGCTTTCTCTAGATGGGGAAGATGAAAGTAAAAGTATGAATTGGCTTAGGGACCATAACCCTATATATATGAGAGTATTAACACTAACTCTAGTAGGACTCTAACTGTCAGCCCATCAAGAACAGTTACAGTCCAATTAGGTCTCTACACATATAAAGAGTCTATACTTAATTAACTAATATTTCTTAAGTGCCACATAATTATTATTATTAGATCACAATTAATTAGGCATATAAATGAAATAGCCTATCATATACAATTAATCAACATGTAAGTCCACATTATTAGACTGCCAAGAATAATAATTCTAACAATCTCCCACTTGGACTACAATGTTTTCTTTAGATTGTATAAGCCTAAGGCTGCGTTCGGTTGCCAAGAGAATGAATGGCCCCAATTGTTGTTTCAGTCCAATTATTTAGTCAGCCCAATTGTGTAATGGCCCGTTCGGCAGATTATAGTGGCCCATATAATTATTTAGTCAGTCCAATTCTTGATCCGTTCGGTTGACCCAATTAACTTTTTTTGACAATTTTACCCCTGGGCCGCGATGAGATCTGTCCGTTCATTTGGTGTAATCTTGGCCATTGATTCCAAGGTATATTAACGTTAGGGCAACCCTAATTTCATCCTCATTTCAATTTTACTCTCTTCTCTCTCATCATCGACGGCGCTTTTTTGGGTTTCGCATGTTCTTGGTCTTGTTGAGTTATTATGCGTGATTTCTTGATAGGGTTTCATGCTCATTTCAATTCTTCACTTCTCTGGTTGTCCCGACGGCGCAAATTAGGGTTTCACGGGTTCTGAATCGTTTGAACAATCCTGCGTGATTTGTTGCTAGAGTTTTTAAGAAGTTTTTTTCCTTCATCATCACAATATACAACGGTAATTTTGCGTAATTTTGAATTTATTCTCTGTAATTTTCAATTCTTCTGCGTAATGTTGAGTTTAAGGTTGCCTTCTCCATGTTTAATTAGGGCTTTTCTTCTCCCAAATCATGATTGGTGAATTTTGTTAAGTTGAAATACTAACCTAGTATCTTTCACCTTTCTGGCAGCAATGGAGTCACTATCTAACTTAAATGTTCGTTTAGGGATTGCACACTGCTTCTGCGATTTTCGCGCTGCCATCGTTTGACGGTATGAATTATTCTTTATTTAATATGATCTTTTTATTTTAATGAATTGAATTTTTTTGTATACTTGATTTTCTAATGAATAATTTTGTTATCCATGTTAGGATGAACGGTGTGATTACTTCGAATGGATCGATCCTCAAATGTGTGATAGGTCCCGTGTAATTATCCCTGGCTTGCAATGCGAGTCAATCTTGCCGAGTCTGAAAATACCCGTCTTCTCATGTTATATCTTTAGGTTTGGATCAATTTTGGGTATATTGGCCAAATGATGTTTAGATATTTTATTTTTGATGGTCTTGTATGTTGGTAATGCATGTGATAATGCATGTTATATCTTTGGGTTTGGTGCACTGTTGGGTATGCAACACATGTGAATATTATTTGTTGTATGTGTACTCTATCATGAAAGTACCCCCAAAGGGATTATTGGCCAAATGATGTTTACATTTTTAATTTCTGATGGTCTTGTATGCTGAGGTAATGCATTTGATAATTGTGATATTAATTGATACTGTTTGTTTGGGGAATTCATTCTCATGAAAGTACTCCCAAAGGGGGATATATGTGTATCATGAAAGTACCCCCAAAGGGGGATATATTGGCCAAATGATGTTTACATTTTTAATTTCTGATGGTCTTGTATTTTGAGGACATGCAAGTGATAATTGTGATACTTGATTAGTACTGTTTGTTTGGGGATTTTTCATTCTCATGTTATATCCTTTGGGTTTGGTGCACTGTTGGGTATTAAAGGACCATTACATATTTGTTATCTGTGTACTCAATGATGAAATTACCCCCAAAGCATTAATATAATGCCCTAATTCATACTATGTAGTTTATTTGGATTCACAGTGGCCCTCCATCATTACTAAACATTTGGATTGGTAGACTGAACGCAGCCTTAACTTGATTTGGCCAAATGATGATTTCAAATAAAGCTTTCTGATGGTCTTGTATGTTTAAAACCTTCATTTTCATTTTTATTACCCATTGTTTAAACATTCTTTCAAATAACTGCATGTTTATATGAATTGTTGATTGGTATTGTGTTCATAGAAATATTGTCCGGTTTGTCAATTCTTTGCCTCATTTGTGTAAAAATATGTTCAAAATTGTCTTTGCTTAATAACTCTCAATACTAAATATGCTACATATGTATTTTGTTCTCAGCATTTAATATTGGCAGACTAAAAATAAATGAAGGATTTTTCTCTGGTTGTCTATGATTTGATCTGGTGCTACATTATTTGACTATTTCCAACATATGGACAGTTTTTATTTTAAAGTTCATTGGACTTCCCAATAAAGTGGACCGGTTTCCCAATTAAATGAATGACCATTCCAACCCGCGCCCATCAACATTATTTGGCCGATTCATTGCATCTCTTAACACCCGCCCATCTGCGGCGGACCCCTCCCAACCGACAAGTGCATAGGTGAACAATCAGTTAACATCACAAGCAGCAAGTACATTGGTAGATATGTCACCTTTTCGGTTCCTATAACGTGGTCTATCAACCGATGGAACATGAGCATGAACATATGTTCCGTCTAGTGCCCCAATGCAACCCTATACGTACACAAATTACCTATTGTAATGCAACAATTGAAGAAAATAACCTATGCAAATAGGAAAATTAAAGTTTATGATGTTACCGGAAAACAACTCCACCTATCGTCTTCAGAATCATTTGGTATTGGATCCGGTTGAGATAATAATATTGGATGGAGCTTCATCAAACATGTCAATACACGGTAGAAACACTTGCTAACGGTGTCACCGGATCGATGGTAATCGGTGGCAACAATACGATTCTTTTTGTGATGGGCAAAAACAGTCAAAAACATGGCAACTTGTTCGCTCACGGAGACATACTTAGTATCCTTTAAACCCCCCACGTTATGTAGGAAACAACATAACTTATCAAATGAAGTAGTATTAAGACGTATATTATTCTTACACCTTATTGTATTTTCTCGAGTAATATATTCTAGGTTTTCCATCCACTTACGCTTCCTACGGATTAGGCTATACCGTATGGGTTGGTTGATGGACCGATTGCGGAGTTGTTTAGCACGAAACCATATAAGAAACACGCCCATCCAAAAAAATCGATGAAACATTAACAACATCAATTGTTTCTTCCGTTCATCCATTTGTATATCCTAAAACAAGTTCCACCCATTTGGAACCAAACATCAACAAACAATCAACCATTTATTAAAACCAACCAAATTTTTTTCAATAAATTCAGAAAATATTTGTAGAGAAATACATGACATGTCCATAATTAATAAATTTTGACATTACTATCTATAACAAAAAACACAAAATTTCACAAAATACACAAAATTGTACAAAATACACAAAATTGTACAAATATAAAAACATGAATGGTACAAGATTACCTCAAGTTAAATTAGTTATGAACTTGAAAAATAGAGACCCTACACCCTCCACCTTCTTCGTCCCTGTACAGGAAATAAAATATCTTAGCTATGAAAAATCTTGAAATGGCAGGTAGGAAACTTAGGGGGAGAAGTATTTATAAAAAAATCAACAAGAAATGCGAACAATCCCGCAGCTTGAGCCTCAAAGTGCACTCTTCGTTCCTGTAAAAATGAAAAAAAAGTTTCATAAATTAGAAAACATATCCTTTGATTCAAGCTCATCCTATGGTTAAGTTTCACAAATTAATGAAGTTGGAGTAAACCTAGGGTTAATTTATGCAATTTACAACTAAATTTGACACATAAATGACATTCTCACCTGGGCAGCAATTTTCGGCCGTGGAAGTAGGGTTCTGGGCAGAGAACGAGCAGGAGGTTGGAATGGATAAAATGTTGATTTTATGTTTTTTGTATTATGTATTTTTGTAATTTAATGGAAGAGTAAGGGCAAATTGGACCGAATTTTATTTGTTTGGGCCATTAAATCTCAATCGGAGGGGGGAGACCAAATTACAATTAGGCAAATAAGGCGGGCTGGCCCACAAATCGGACCGAAAACCCCGGGCAGCCCGTAATATACTCAGCCCATCCGAACACATATAAAGCCCTCAATTAACTTTAGTTGAGGCCCAATTGAGGGCCTATCATGCCTCTATCTTAGAAACCGAACGCAGCCTAAGTGTGCACAAAATTTGCTATTTCAACTACGAAATATCCCAAACAATCTTGTTCATCAATTATGTTAATATAGGATCAAAGCAGCATTCGTCGCATGAATTCATGACTAAACCTTCAATGGTCACGATACCAACATAATCAACAACATAGATCAAGTATGGATGTGTAGCATGGAAATTACATCTTATGTGATCTATATCATGTCAATTTCCAACTGGTCCAACTTAATGACTCCGAGAGTCAACTTTCTTTACCAAATGTTTAACCTTAGTAGAAAGTCACAAAACTTGACCTTATTTCAGGGTATTCAAAATGAAATGAATAATTTCATTTAAATCACAAAACTAAAGTCTGTACAGAATAAATTCAAAACTATATTTTTAAAGCACAAAACTTAAGGACAAACTCCCACTAATCGAATATATCATTAATTCCAAGAACACCCATATGAGCAATACGCTCATGAAGCACCGTAGGCGGCCAACCTTTGGTGAATGGGTCTACAGTTATAGAGTTTGTACTAAGATGCTTTATTGACACTCGAATACCCCAGATATTCATTTGATAGGTCATATAGGATGCCTAGAACAATACTGATATTTAGTCTTTGGACATAAATATCAACTGTAAGTGACACTCCCCTTTAGTGATCAAATACTGTATTGATGTATTTATCACCATATGTATATCTATTAATCGGCAAATCAATGATCTTCCTTTGGGCCGATCATTGATGGCATGATTAGTAGCTATACCAATAAAGTTAGAATTAGAGAATATGTGAGGAAGATCTGATCTCTGATATTCTAAATTTGTAATCATTTGTCCTTTACAAGTATTGTAAGACTCGTTTGACCATTTTCAAATAATCCATAATCGAGTCGTATAATTATCTACCTTGCATCCCAACTACGTACGCAAGCAATATCAGAATGCATGGATTCTTCACATGCATGAGGACTCCCAACGGCAAATGCATATAGGCCTTCATCTCTTGGTGCGCATTTTTGCATGCCAAAATGGCTAAGCACCTTATCAATGTAGGCCTTCTGGGATAAACCAAATATACATTTAGATCCATCACGATCTATATGTATTCCCAGACGAAAGATGCTTCACCAAGATTTTTCACCTCAAATTTACTCGAGAGAAATTTATTAGTATCATGCAAAAGCCTTACATCGTTGCTTGCTAATAGAATATCATCTACGTACAACACCAGGATGATAAACTTGCTCCCACTGATCTTGAGATATATGCACTGATCAATGGTGTTTTCCTCGAAAACGTAAGAGGTAATCACATGATCAAATTTACGGTACCATTAGCGGGACGCCTACTTTAAGCCATGAATGGACATCTTAAGTTTACATACATGGTGCTTTGAGTCTTTTGACCTAATGCCATGACGATCCTAAACGAATCATTCGTTAGACCACACATGATTTGACCTCACTTAATCAAGTTGGATCATTTTCCATCCTCAAATCAAATTCATGTTACGGAAATAGACAACATAAATATCCGATATTGCCTCATTTCTCTTGTGGATCTCCTTATTGGCTCCTTAGGTTGAGGTTGCTAAACTACAGTAGTGGGATTGAGTGAAGGAATGATGGTGTTTGATACCTTATCATTGTCAACTGTAACTTTAGCGAGAATATTTACACACTGTCCCCCCAAACACTACATCGTTTCTTTTCATGCTCCCACTATAGTAAGCATGCTCAATAATTTTGGCGTCTCCTATTTCGAAGAAGGATCTATTTGAGGAGTAATAAAACTTGTAACTCCTCAATCTTTCTATGTAAATTGTAAAGTAGCAGTCAATAAACTTATAGTCCAATTTTCTTTTGTTAGGCCTATAAAACCTACCCTCATTTGGACAACTCGAGACATGAAATTGCCTAATACTAGGCCTCTTATATGTCCACATCTCGTATGAAGTTTTAGCTACTACCTTGCTTGGTACACGATTAAGTATGAAAACTGCAGTCTTAAGAGTCTTGTCCCAAAGTGAATCTGGCAGAGAAGAGTGATTAATCATACTTCTTACCATGTCATTATGTCATTGGCAAAAGGCCATGTCATTCACACCAATTATGGAGACTTCTCATGGATTGAGTAAAGGTTACCATATCGAGAGTAATCATCCATAGAGCTGATAAAATACGAATGTCCATTCAAAGAAGCCTTAGAGAACGGACCACAAATGTAAGTATGTATCAACTCTTGAAGGTTCACTACTTCTATATGCACCCTTATTTCGTTTGTTTACTTGTTTTCCCTTAATGCATTCTATACAGATTTTAAGGTCCATTAAGTCAAGGGAATCGAGAATTCCATCAGACACAAGCCTTCGAATTCTCTGTTGAGAGATGTATCCTAAACGCTTGTGCCACAATAATGATGAATTCTCATTAGTTAATTTTCTTTTAGCACCTAAGTTACTTGAATGCAGGTTTTCGTTATTGGTAGACAAGGTGTCCAATTTGTATATTTTATCTATTAAAGTTCTAGTACCAATAACTTTTGAATTTAAAGAAATAGTAAATAATCCATTTCCAAATGAACATGAATAACCAAATTTGTCCAAACATGAAACATAAATTAAATTTCGTCGAAAAGACGGTACAATAAAAAGTTTCCTTTAAATCCAAAATCAAACTAGAACTTTAATAAATTCTAACGACACCTATAGCTTACACAACAACCTTGTTCCCGTTGCCTACAAAGATGTATCTTTCATCATCATTTGGCGCTCGGTAGTGGAGTCAATCCTTCAATGTGACACATATGTGAATAGTAGCTACCGTATCTATCCACCAAGTGTCACTAGGTACCAAAGCCAAATTAACTTCAGAACAAACGAAGTTGAGAAGTTTACCTTTCTTTACACACCAAGCGGCGTATCCTTGGGCATAATTTCTTACAGTGGCCAGCCTTCTTGTAAAAGTGACAGGTAATATTTGAATCCTGTTCCTTTTGGCTCTTAGGCTGCGAAGTCCCAGGAGGAGTTGCAGTTTCATTACATTTATCCCTCTTTCGTTTCATGGTGGCGTTTTTACCATTAGATTTGAATGCCAAATGAATATTGTCAGTCTTTTCTTGTTTATGTCTCTCATCTTCTTGCACAACTGAGCTATAAGCTCATTGAATGTCCATTTCTCTCTCTGAGCATAGAAAGAGGCCATGAAGGGACCAAAACGTGCAAGAAGCGAGATCAAGACCAGGTGCAGAAATATGTCATCAGACAAATTCAGCTTAAGGGTCCTTAGTCTTGATGCAAGTTTAGACATAACCGTAATATATTCCTCAATATTTCCTTCGCCCTTATAGAGCATGGAAACGAGTTGTTTCAGAATAGTTCTCATTTCGACCCTTTCACTAAAAGTGAATTGGTCCTTTAATTGCGTCAGAAACTTTATTGCATCCTTATCCTCAGATATATCACGCCTTATGGTTTCCGGAATGGAGCTCATGCGGTTCGATCGCTCCCACTTTTCATGAGCCACCCTTTCAGCATCAGTGCTTTTAGGTGTCAGATCGGCAGGGCGTTCGATTCTTAATGCATGGTCTTTGTCCATGCAACTGAGCACTATCATGATGTACTCTTTCCATTTATCAAAATTTGTGTTATCAAGCACATGGATGTTGTTGGGAGTTATTTCAGAAGACATTGAAGACACTAAATCCGAAAAGACAATGAAAAACAGTCAAATTAATTTATTAAAATCATGTATGAATTAAAATAATTATTAATGCATACACAAGTTGGCGGGCCCATCTTAAGATACCTAGCACGTCCTTATTATTTAGTCTTTGGACAAAAATAATAATCCGCAAGTGGTACTCTTTTAACATAGACTTAAATATTGATACTAGTATCGGCATAATGGTGTGCCTTCCTTTGGGCCGACACAACAAAAGCATGATAATCCGAATGTAACACATATTCAAGACTACACATTGTCCTGTCAAAACAACCTTCCTTTGGGCCGATTGTTTCACATGGACAACTATGTTAAATTAATTAAAATTAATCAATCTTACCCAACAGAGGTTACTTTGGCAACGTGTTGGTTAGATCGAAATATTTTCGATTAATTAGCATACCTCAGGGGTAAAAGCCAAACATTATTCGGTCAAAACAACCTTCATTGGGGCCGATTGTTTCACATGGATAACTATGTCCCCTAATTCAAAATTGATCAATTTTACCCAACAGAGGTTACTTTGGCAACATGTCGGTTCAATCGAATCAATTGTAAATAATGGACATATCAAGTATTGCCAAAAAGACATTTTTTTTGTTTGTTTAATTACCAAAATGCCCCACCCCTGGAATTAGATACTGAAAAGAGAAAAAAAATCAAAAAACTACCCACTATGGTTGAATCTATTCACGGCAATTAGATGCTCATGAGGAAAAAATTCCAAACATAATCAAATACATAATATGCTTTCAGTTAAGATAACTAAAGTTTGTGCCGAAATACCGAAATGGATCAAAACCTCACATAAGTTTCAAGCCACATGAAAAATCCATTAAAAAACTACAATTCTATCCACTATCACGTACGTAACATTATCCATATTATAAAAATTATATTAGTGAATAGATGACAATTTAGTTGGGTTGAAAATTTATTAAAGCATAAGTATAAACTTGAATAATTTGCTTTGATTTTAAAATCAACACGATTTAATTTCAAGTCTGCCAGCCACCGTGGGAAGAAACGAAGAAACATATGATTTTCGATTTAGTCACCAAACCTCGCCCCAAAACGGATACTTGTTCGGATGTTTAAATCCCAAATTAAATTCAAATCATATTTTCCCAAAAGATTTCAAAGCCTAAACATATAATCATGCTATGAATTCAACATAAAAACATAAACATGCTTACAATTTCTATACTACGCATAAATATACAAAAATTAAGCATGAATTAAAACTAAATTTGGGTCTTCAAGAATCATGAGTTTAGAAGACCAAAATTTCAGAAAAATCATACAAACGAATCTGGACTCTAATCCTCTAACGAAAGGTGGCTCTATTACCACTTGATAGATTTTAACAGATATGCTATGAAAACATGAAATACATAAACCATAGAATCATACATATCTCAGGACCTATTCGCAGATGATTAAGCAAGATACGTTTATGTTAAAGAGACGCGTACCTGAATCCATTGATAGAGTAGCGGAAGAATCACAAAGATGGATTTTGGGGGTTGTGGTCTTCTAAGCCTTAAAGCCTTATGCTTTCTCTAGATGGGGAAGATGAAAGTAAAAGTATGAATTGGCTTAGGGACCATAACCCTATATATAGGAGAGTATTAACACTAACTCTAGTAGGACTTTAACTGTCAGCCCATCAAGAACAGTTACAGTCCAATTAGGTCTCTACACATATAAAGAGTCCATACTTAATTAACTAATATTTCTTAAGTGCCACATAATTATTATTATTAGATCACAATTAATTAGGCACATAAATGAAATAACCTATCATATATAATTAATCTACATGTAAGTCCACATTATTAGACTGCCAAGAATAATAATTCTAACAGTTGTAGGGTGCAAAATAAAATACACTTTTTTTAGGGCAAAATACCAAGTTGTCCTAATTCAAGAGTGCAAAGTGGAATCAAACATGGGGTTTTCAGATGCAATCATATTTTGTGGAATTATTGTTTTTTTGGTGCCACAACTATAACTCACTGGCGTTTCTACCTCGTAACTTTTCGGGCTGGCATATTTGGTGCCACAACTTCAACATTAGTGGCAATTTTGCTGCCAATTGAGGCTCAATTTCAAAATTGACCCGAAATTCCCCCATATACGGACCATGTGACATGAGAAATGGAGATTTTTATAGCACATGGATTCTTTTTGTCTTTTGCTCTAAGTATGTACTTATAGGAGGTACAATACATAAAAGACATACATACAAGTTACAACTAACTAGATGATACAACATTCATCGAGTATCTTTTTGCATTACTATCACAATCTATCATAAAACATTGTATTAAACCATAAAGATGGCACAAAGTACATTATGGATAATATACATCCATTCCAATCTAGAACCAAATGACAGTTATGTTTCTAAGAATTTTGACTGATTATGAAGAAAACTCATAAAATTCCGCGTACCTCCTTTTACGATTGGAACCTCTCATCTAACGTCTGCCTGTATTGGGCCAAACTCTGCATTTGGTTTGAACATAGGAGTTGAGATAAATGTAAATATGAACAAGTGAAATTCGACTGAGTTCTCTTCTGAGTTGGAAAATGCATAAAATTAAATTAACATCTGAAATAGAAAAAATCTCATATACCTTAGTGTAGGCATAAACACTTGCTTCAGTCGGAGCAACAGGACTACCTCTACGAGTAAATCGTCCATCTTTAAAAATATAGAGCATCGGTATTCCTGTCGATAGTTCCAAGCTAATAACCTTTAAAAATAAGAACCCATTTGTTGTAACTTATAAGCATAAGAAATACTAAGTAACGGTAAAAGAAGAACCCATTGGTTTGAAATCCCACCTCTTGAGACGTGAGCTCGTCCAGATACATAATGATAGACCTCAGTGAATTCCCATGAGCTGCAATCATGACATTCTTCCCCGATAGAAGTTGGGGTTCAATCTGTTTCACTAAATACTAAGGCCATGTTTGGTTCTTGGAATTTTACCGAGTAAAATACTAGATAAAATAACTTTAAGCTTTGATTTTTACTTACATATTCTTTGAAATAAGCAACAGCTCTTTCGGCACACAATTCCAAGCTTTCGCCATTAGGTGGGCGTATATCATAACTTCGTCGCCACTCATGAACTTGATCGGTTCCGTACCTATCGGTTATTTCCTGTTTATTAAGGCCTTGTAATTCTCCATACCTATATATAGTAAGGGTCATAGATCATATGGTATGGTTAGCAAAGGAGACGAGCCTTGAGAGTTTACTCACATTCTATCATTTAGTTGCCATGCTGTTATAACTGGTATGCACTGTTTTTTAGTTTCTTCACTGAAAATTTGACTCCACGTTTTCGCTTGCTCGCTCTCATTGTGCAAAATTACATGAACCTGCATATTGATTCATAGATTTCTTTTATGTAATTTTTTTTGGCTAAAAGCCTGAAACTTTTACTTGACTTAAAAGAATGTAAATGACAAAATTGCATATTTTGTCCGCAAAACCTTCGAGCCTTGACAAAATGTTTTTTTTCTTGTGCTGACACATTAGGTCCTCATTTTAACAGATTTCATTAATATATTAAGTCATTTATCTTTTGAGCCAGACACATGTGACACTCTAATCTTCACTTTTAGTAGGATTTGCGAACTCTAGCATATTAGCTTAAGTTGGAGATTGTGAGTGAAGTTCAGTATAATCCGAGGCACCTCAAGAGAAGCTTACAACTTATGAGCTTAAAATAGCTTATTTTGAGAGAACTCGAAGCTGAAGCTAATTTCTCAAACGATAAATTGATGCGTTCGAGATAAGAAAAACTTATAAGTTGTCTGCAAAAACAACCTTAGTCATTGATTTTATAGGAGAATTATTTGTTCATCTGTATTAGTTGCATAAAATGTCATCTTGAAGACACAAGTTCACCAAATTCACTCTCTCAAACAAAGTCTTTTATGTTCCGAAGCATACGAATTTGATCCAAAAGATAAGGGATTAATAGTGTCGAATAGAGGACTAAACGTGTCTGACTGGACAAGTGTGTTGACTGTTAAGCCTAGAAGATGATCAAATATGACTAGCTTAAAACATAATGAGATACACGAAAGTCAACAAACTAAATATGTATGTACATCTGTCTCAACAATATTGATCAGAAAACACACAAAACACAAATATAATTTGTTTTACCGTTATTTAAAAAAAAATACCTTCTTGCGTCTATGCTCGGTCATGGCAAGCATAGCAGTCATTTGTGCACGAATAAGAGCCGAAGTATAAATCATATCCACAGGTATATTGCTAATTCTTTTCCCAGCTTCAATAGCCTCTTCCACACCCTTCTCGGTTAATGGAACATCAACACAACCGATGAAAATATTCTTCTCATTCCACATAGACTCTCCATGCCTAATCAAAACCAATGCAGCTTCACCTTCAAAATGATAAACAAAAATATAGTTAGCTAACTTTTGATCAAAGTTTTTAGCCTTAATTTTCAAATTATTTATAACATTACTTGATTTCTTGTTCGAATCTGTTGTCGTGCCATTTGATGGGGCTAAAACCTGGTCGAAAGCAGTACTAGTCTGAGAAGCCAATGTTTTAATAACACCAAAACTTCTCCTTTTAGAGTAGTAAGTTCCTCTTCTTAAAAGATTGATATCTAGTTTGAATCCCTTTGAAATAAACCTAAACGAAGAATTTTCTTTCCCCTGATTGAAGTTGGAATAACTTAAGTGATTTTGAGATTGAAGACTTGATTGGTGCTTGAAAACCTTAAAGCACAAGTTGAAGCATTGACTAACAAATTAAAAGCTTTAGAAACAAAAGATAGTAAAAAACATCAACCAGTTGCAAGGGTAGAGTCACAAGATAGTTGTTTCATTTGTGGTGGGGTAGATCATTTAGCTCAAGTATGTCCTACACTTGGTGAGATGAGAGAGGTTTACGAAGAACAATGTAATGCCTTAGGAACATATAGGAAACCTTTTTCACCTTATTCTGAGACGTACAATCCTGGTTGGAGAAATCACCCTAACTTTAGTTGGAAATTTGAGGGACAAACACCTAGAACTTACCCTGCACCTCAACATAATGCTCACCAAAATAGGAATCCTTTAGAGGACACACTTCACGCATTTATTGAGGCACAGAGTAAGACTAATCAAAAGGTAGAAGTCGTAATAACTCAGATTGTGAAAGAGAACAAAGAGATAAAAAAATCAAATTGGTAAGCTAACTAGTGCTCTTACTATACAAGAACGAGGCAAGTTCCCTTCCCAACCACTATCTAATCCTAAGGGGTAACATAAGATGGAGTCTTCCGAATCACATAACATCAAAGATATCAAAAACAAAAAAATACCTTCTTGTTTCTATGTTCGATCATGGCAAGCATAGCAGTCATTTGTGCACGAACAAGAGCCGAAGTATAAATCATATCCACAGGTATATTGCTAATTCTTTTCCCAGCTTCAATAGCCTCTTCCACACCCTTCTCGGTTAATGGAACATCAACACAACCGGTGAAAAGATTCTTCTCATTCCACATAGACTCTCCATGCCTAATCAAAACCAATGCAGCTTCACCTTCAAAATGATAAACAAAAATATAGTTAGCTAACTTGTGATTAAATTTTTTAGCCTTAATTTTCAAATTATTTATAACATTACTTGATTTCTTGTTCGAATCAGTTGTAGTGCCATTTGTTGGGGCTGAAACCGGGTCGAAAGCAGTACTAGTCTGAGAAGCCGATGTTTTAATAACACCAAAACTTCTCCTTTTAGAGCAGTAAGTTCCTCTTTTTAAAAGATTGATATCTAGCTTGAATCCCTTTGAAATAAACCTAAACGAAGAATTTTTGTTCCCCTGATTGAAGTTGGAATAACTTAAGTGATTTTGAGATTGAAGACTTCTAAATACTTGGTGAAATGAGGTTGCAGCCATTCTGTAGTTAAACAATTAAATCATCAAAATTGTATTCTAGCAAATACAACAATAAAATACACACATTGATGATGGTCTCTATACATAAAAAAAATTCAAATAAATTAGCAATTTCATAAAGTTCAATACTTTGATAAACTAAGACAGCCAAAATCGAATCTAAAACAGGGGTCAAAGTTACATATGAAGGTATTGTATTAACTTGTAGCTTCTGAATCAATTACTAGTTGACTATTTAATTACCAAAACATATAATTAAAAATTGAACACAGAGAAAACCATGAATTTACTTGTCTAACTGGAAACTATCAAATACAACACCAACCAAATAATAACTTGCAAACAGAATTAGATCTATCAACAAAGATGCCCAATCCAAATTAAAAGAATGATAAATAAAAAATCAAATAATGGCTATGTCTCAGAATACAGAACAGGAAGAAAGAAATGAACCCCAGAATTAACGACTCCTAAAATCAAATAACATGGAACATACTTGAAGAATGTGAGGATACAAGAAAAATGAATAAAAAAATTCTATTATTCAGAAATGAAAGATCTTACATTTATTAAAAGGGGTTGCGATGAAACCGAGGACAAAGAGTTTATTTCAAGGAAAGGTGACGGAGAAAAAGTGGGTATTTATTTGCATTAAAGTTATTACATTTACATCATACTCCCTAATTAAAATTACTATCACAGCAGGACATACAATTTCTTTCGTTAGTTGTGGGTTGTACTCTACTGTACAACGTCCTGGGAGAAATCAGGAGATGGGTTTTTTTGTTGTTTTAAAAGGGGCAATTGTTGTTTCTAAAGAAAAGAAAAAAGGGGGCAATTGTTCAAGAAACAGAGATACGGCTCTTAGGTATTCAAAATGGACAGCAAAATGTGGAGTCTTTGACTCTGTATTTAATTAAGGAGTGATTTACAATCGAAATCCCTGTGGTTTAATCGTCTTACAAAGAATCCCCTGACATTTTAAACAATACTCGAAAATCTCCTATGGTTTAGACTATTAAACAAAACACCCATTATTGCTTTAATAATTTTTATGAAAATGTTTAAAAAAAACTCCCTGGAAGGGGTGTTCTTAATATTTTTAAAATCACATGAGATTTTCTATAATTACAGTAAACTTCAATGGAAGTCCGAGTATAGATCACCCTTAATTTATAGCATTGTGTTCTTTTCTTTTCTCGTCTAGAAAAAAAGGTATGGTGTTTCTTGTTTTCTCTTGGACATTTGATAGGTTGCTGAGACTGAGATAGTCAGTGACATTTTACTTTAGAATAAGTCCGGTAAAACTTGGATTATTCACAATTTTTTGCACTACAAATAATAAATATACTTGTTTTGTGTTGATATGTACAGATGATTCAATTTCAATGCACAATTTAGAAAGGATAACATATAATCAAGTACTCTCTCCGTTTCATAATATATGTCGTTCGAAAAATGAATAATTAATATTATATTGGAATCCTAAAGCGATATATATTTTGGAACAATTTTTTTTATCTAAACCGACCGATATTGTGGAATGGAGGAAGTAATTACGGTGAAATACAGTTTACCCCCTTAAAATATGGGGTGGTATCATTTACCCCCTTAAAGTATCACTTGTAACACTTACCCGTTTATGTTATAGTATTGAACATTTTATTCCGTAACTACCTCCTCCCCTTTTATAACAAATAAATTGTTCCTTTATTAATTTATCAAAAAAAAAAAATTTATTAATTATGAATTTATCCATCCACCAAACAATACTATGTTTCAATTTTTTCATGTCTTTTCTTTCCTTCGTTTTCTGGTCTCAATTTTATCTCATCTGATTTTTTCTTTTATTCCCGTTTCAATTTGTTTTCCTTATTTTTTGTTTCAAATTTTTTCTTCATTTATATCTCGATTTTTTCTTTACAATTTGTCTCAAATTTTATTTGGTGATTATTATCTCCTTTGTTTTTGTTACAAATTATAATTAAAAATTTTGAGTAATTCTCCTTCAAGATTTTACTCAAAAAATACGTACCGAAAATAAATGAGATAATTGATCCTAATAAAAACTGAGATAGAAATAAAAAAACTGAAACATAAAATAATGAAAACAAATTGAACATAAATAAAAAAAAAAATGAGATAAAAATAAAGAAAAAATCTGAGATCGAAAAACAGAAGAAAACAAAAAAAAAATAAAAAGATTGAAACATAATGTTGTTTGGTGGATAGATGAATTCATATTTAATAAAGAGACAATTTTTTGTTGATAAATTAATAAAAAAAATTATTATTTATAAAAAGGATGGGGGTATTTTTTAAATAAAAAACTATAATAGAGGGAATAAGTATTACAAATAATACTTTAGGTGGATAACCGATACCACCCCATATTTAAGTAAGGGGGAAATTGTATTTCATCCAAGTAATTAATAAGGACTTTGTACTATACATAAATAGTTCCAAAACCAACCATTTGGGTACTCATAGAACCTAACCTTTCCAGCCGTCATAAAACCTCACCTATATTACATCCAACCAAGCTTTAAATTTTCATTTAATTAATATTAAATCCAAGTTCAACAACCTACAACTAACTAGATTAATTTAGCATATACCAAAGAAATGTAGCATAAAATTTCTAGCAATGCATACTTTTGTTATTTACCACCTAAGACCCCACACTCTTTGTAGACAATACATGCATGTGCTTTTGCTCATATGATGGGAGTTGCCGGTGTATTGGGCGCTGCTTTGCTATGCGCTATTCATGGTGCTACTGTAGAAAATACTTTATTTGAAGATGGTGATGGTGCAAATACATTTCGTGCTTTTAACCCAACTCAAGCGGAAGAAACCTATTCCATGGTCACTGCTAACCGCTTTTGGTCCCAAATCTTTGGGGTTGCTTTTTCCAATAAACGTTGGTTACATTTCTTTATGTTATTTGTACCAGTAACCGGTTTATGGATGAGTGCTCTTGGAGTAGTCGGTTTGGCCCTGAACCTACGTGCCTACGACTTCGTTTCTCAGGAAATTCGCGCAGCGGAAGATCCTGAATTTGAGACTTGTGCTTTTGCTTTGTATTAATTCCAACCTACCTATCGAAGTTTTGTTGGTGATATTTAACAATATGTTACAAAGCTTCGATAGGGTAGGTTTAACCAAATTGTTCGCACTATATTTCTAAATAAATTATTATATACAATACAATTAGTATAATCAGTAATAAATACTTAATTAATTAAATGAGAGGCAATAATTAATTTGAAGCAATACTAGTACACATCAAATGGGTGGACTTGATTTTTATACAATTATACTGTATATAATTGTGCAAGTACCAAACAATAAGTTGAATCAAAAGTAAGCGATTGCGGCTCATTGTTTGCATGTACAAAGAACCCACGGCACACTAAGAGAGAAGAGAGATTATTTCTGCTTTATTTGCTAAAAATTGTGTGAAGAACTTGTCAGATTCTTCTCTTATTTATAGTAGTACTAAGGGTGTTTCTGGAGGGGTGTGTTTGGATGTAACCATTAACCAGTAGCACTGGTTAGGTCCGAACAGGTGCCAACAGTTTGGTTCAAATTTTGAACCGATGGACACACACTGATTTTTCTCAAAAAAATTAATAACTTTTGAAGTCCAAGCCAAACCCGAGCATGTGTTTGAACCTAGCTCACCTAGTTCCTCTCCTATTTAAAACCTTGATACCCCCAAAGGGCCCAACCCATATGTACAACTTTAGCAGTTTAGCTTTACAAATAGCTAAAGTTTTGCTCTGGGATGAAGCTCTTCTTCCCTCTATTTCATTCACCTTTAATTTTATGGACTTAATCAAATTGAGCTCAACCCAATCGGATATTGCCTATAAACCCCGACAAGTTTAATTTACGTGATAAGCTATTTGGCTTAGACAAACAATTTGTTTAACAAAAGAAATTAAACAATTTGTACACATATATATATGGCTTTCTGCAAATTAACAAAAGAAAAATGTAAGAAGAATATTTGAATATACTCCTCCATTTATGTTTTTGTCTTCTTGCCTAATGCAGCATGCGATCAAGCTAGTATGCGTGTGACGGGCACGTGCGGAAGTTTATTTTGATGTATTTTGATTTATTATAAGTTTGGGTCTTTACAGTTCTACAAAAATATTAAAATTTTGCTTGGAAACAAACAGTAAAAGGGTTTTGGTGAAACAATTTGGCAGGTGAAGTTTTGTAGTTCGAAAATGTGTTCGAATTTTATATTTAATATAGGATAATAGGAATGTGAAATAAATCTATTTTTGGGTACTGGAATGTTATCAAGAGTCAATTGTAGCAAACTTGTATTGCATATTTTTGCAATTTAATAAATTCTTGAATTTTAGTAGAATTTAAATTCAAAAATAAATTTCCAAATTCTAGAGGAATTCGAATCCTAAGCCTATCATACTGATTGATGGGCTTGCCAAATCCACAACACATTGTATTAATTATGCTAGTTAATATTGGGCTCAGCTAGTTAATCATGTGCACTCCAATACGAATTCATTGGGCTTGTTTGTTTGGTGTTTTCCAAAATTATTTCGTGTTTGGGAAATGTCAAACAAACATGTTTTCTACTTTCTGAAATAAATTTTTCACCTCTCAATTTTCTCAAACTACTCTATCAAAAGCCAAACAAATAACAATTTTTCTTATCTCTAAACAAAACATATACAAACTCTACTCTGATTTGACATAAAGTAACCTATCTCTTATACAATTTATCTCACATAACAAATATGATTTGACATAAAGTCTTACACATCTTACACCTACAACCCAACTCTTCTAAAAAAACATACACCTACTTTATTTCTCAAACCACTCTCTCAAAACCCAAACAAACAACATTACGCAAATCGAGATTATTTCACAAACCTCCACTACTCTCCCAAACTCCAAACAAACAGGCCAATTATCTTTTAGCCATTTAGGGTATATTTTCTTGATCTATTATGGGTCCAATTATATTTAGATTGACTATTTTAAAATTCTAAATTCTATGGATTTGAATCCAGTTTTGACATTCTAAAAAAAAAAAAAAAAAAAAAAGGGAATCTAGTTTTGACATTCGAAAAAGATAATTAGTAATTGTCTTCATGTGACGTTATTCCATTATAATGCCTTATTAATGCTAATATTTATTTATTAAAAGTAAAAGAGTTAACTAAGAAAATAATTTTGTTCTCCTAAAAAAAAAACTAAGAAAATAATTATATGATTATACTTTTTGGTATCTGAATACTTCTCGGATCATTTTCAAAAAATATTAATAACTTATTACTATTCTTATTGGCATCGTTTTTGGATCTAGATCCGAATTCAGATTATTAGACCTTTTATTACATGTGGATCCATTTAACCTGTTGTAGAAGAAGTTTTGAGTCTTTTGACTTTTGAGAAAGAACCCGAACCGACTTGACACAACCGGGGCAAGTTGAATTAAAACCCGAATTGTGTTCAATTACACGGTAAAAAACTAAGAACTCTAAGAAGAACTGTCGTAGTAAATCCAGTAAATAAAACCCTGCAAAGACGCAATTTTTAGCTCTCTTTTCTGTTGTGCGTTGGAACTTTTCATCCTTCCATACGCGCAGAGATGGTAATCTCTCAGCTCTCTGTGAATGTGGATTATGTATGTATCTGTATTACAGTTTTTTGGTGTATTCCTGATAAATGAAAATCGATCGTCTTTTCGTCTTCTGAAAAGAGATCAGGCAGCATGTCGATGTTTGTAAGGAGATTTAATTTTATTTTTGTTAAAATTTAATCTTGATTAATTTTTTTTTCATTTGGGGTTTGTTTTATATTCAGTTGTGAATAAATAAAGCACGGCATGCATCATCTATGATTAGTAAATTCTATATTTGTTAAATTAAATATTGATATGTTTCATTTTGGGATTGTTTTATATACATTCTGTAATAAATTGAATTCTATGTGTATCCTAGTATTCTGCATTGCACAAAACAGTGTCACAGTCTAAGTGATTGCACAATATTGTGTTGCTAATTTCAGGTAAATGTAGACCCCTTTTTGTAGTTTGTTAGAATCAACAGATTTCTTGATAAGGGTATAAAGGTTTTGGGCAAAATATGGTCCAGTAATACTAGGATTTCTTAAGGATTTCATTACCTTTGACTTGTGAATTGGTTGGAGGTTAGAATAAATGTCGCGGATGGAGGGGGGGTGGAGTATTGTTGTGTGGGAGGGGGCATGAGCACACGGTTGAGTTGCATCTGACTGTGATTGTGCTACAAAAAGAAATTATTTGTACACTGTACATCTTCATCCAATTATGGCACGTATGTGTACATCAATATTCTGTTTCGTATAAGTGATTACCAGAGTTGCTAAGAATTTAGAACTATTGCACATTGCTTGTATATGCAGTGTTTTTAATTCTACAGTATTGGATCCTCTTAACACTTTTAACCCATATTTACAATATGGCCCTTTTAGTGCCATTGAATAATTTCTATTTAAATGTCCCGTATGATTGTCTCGGTTCTACACTATTCATCCAATAGCATGCGATGGGACCAAAAGTGCAATTTTATAAAGTGCGGGACTAAAAGTGTTAAGGTCCAGTACTGTGTAACTGAAAATGCGATTTTCCGCAAGAGATTATATGAACCATCTAACTTGAAATCTTGTTGTGTTGGCTTTGTGTTGCGTGATTTTGTTAGCTTGCTGCCCTGATTAATGACTCTGCTGGCGTGATAGCTACCAATACAGCAGCAATACAACTTGCACATGCACGCGAAAAACCAAGGTAATATTCTTATTAATATCAAAACAAGAAATAAAGAGGGGAGAAAAACATCAAAAAGCTGATGAAATTATAAAATTTAGATATGTAATAAAATGGACTAAAGTGTTGTATGATCATATTTTTCTGCAGTGTGGCATTATTTAGTTCTGATGATAAGGCTAAGGTGTTTGTTCCCAATCCAGAAGAGAAGAAATGTGCAATTATTTCATCAAAGACTGGAAAATTGATAGATATAGATATTGAAGCTGTTAAGACTGCAGTACAGATTTTCACCATGCCCTTGGCTATTGTCTAGGGCTAATATCTTTTTACTCAATGTACATGGTGTACATTCGTTATAGAAATGCATTACTTTTAAGGAAATCGCGTAAATGTTCAATCTTCCTTAAGCTTAATTCCAAGATATGTACAAAATATAAGTAACACATTACTCAACTAATTATTACTCAACTAATTATTGCACCAGAGTTGCTAAGAATTTAGAACTATTGAGCTCTAACTTGTTTTATATAGGTACGTTTACAACCTGATCCTTTCCTGAACGAGCTAACTAGCATGTTTGAGAGGACCACGGAGAAGGGGTCTGTGTGGGTGACTTTGAAACACTGTATGTTATATTCTGTTAATTCTATCCCTTTTGATCTACTCCTAATGCAAATTTATCATAGCACTTGCTATTCCATTGGATATTCATAAAACATATACTTGCTCTTTATCCAGCTTCTGACAAGTCTAAGGTGCAACGGAATAAGATGAAGACAGCTGGGGAAAAGGTTGAGTTTAGATGTCTGATCCGAGCAACGGATGGAAAGAAGACTATTTCCACACTGGTATGAGTTGTATTCATTTTCACCTTCTTCATGTCTTTATAATTGGAATGTTATATCTGATTGCTAGCTTTATTTTGCATTACTAGTTTGCAAGGTTACTAGTTTATCTCAATTATGCTAATTTAGATTGCTTTCCATAATATGTGTTTTTTCTTCTTCTTTTCAAGTTATGCTTTTGTGGTGTATGTTGGCTAATTCTTACAAGGGCTACTACTACTACTACTCAATCATCTCTGCGTGATTTTCTTTGTATAAATTTTGTTGTTGAACTGGATGTTATAACCGAGGAACTATAGCAATTCAATTAATTATCTGTTGCCTTTAGCTCAACTACTGTGTCAGTTGTGATCTGCCGATTCTAATTATTTAGGAAGTAACACATTTTACATTATATGATACAGGTTGTCTGGTATACTTAGAATCTGGTCCTTATCTGTTCCTGATGATTTTTATGCCCTTATAGAATAGGCTTTTTGCATGTATTTCTGTAAGTCAAATATCTTACTCATCTAGGATCATCAACTTCTGTTTTGGTATAATTGAGAGCTTCTATCTTTTTTATGTTCATTGAAGATGTTCTGTGGGGATGCAAAAATTTCTCCTCTTTTTCATTAAAGTTATTTCTTGTAGTCTCAAACAATGTGCCTTTAACTTGTACCTTCGTTTTATCTGATTGGTGATTGCTGCATCCCTGCTGCTTTTGTTATACAGCAGGAGTACATATATTCTAGTTTCTCCACAAAATTTGCTTATATTTTCGGGTTTCATCTGCAAGATTTGTCTGATGGTAGAAATTTTTTTTAAGTTGCCAGTCTTGGTACTTTATGAGCTACGTCATTCCCGTTCCTTTTGAATCTTACAGAAATAATTCTAGCACTAGAATGAAGTGCACGTGCTCTTCATTTGAAAGGCATGTGCTTTCTGCGCTTCGTGCTATAGTGTGAGCTAAAGCCCGCTTTTAACAACTAATGGGAATTTTTAGTTGTAGAAATGTTTTCTGTAATAAAGATTCAAGTGTCTTATTTCAGAGTCTTTTTATGATTACGTGTCAAAGAGCGTGTAAACATTAGGTAACTCTCTCAAATAAGATTATCAATAGAAGAATACAGTCCTTGCAACTTTTTGGTAATTGTTAAAGAGATTATTCGAAGGGCTTAGAGAGATTCTAAGGTTTTATTTCAAATTAGGAGAATTAAAAGTTTGTCCTGTCCTCTTATTGTATTAGGGGGGGCAAACTAGTAAACTGTAACTGATGATATTCAACACGGTTTCTAATGCATATTCTGCATATCCTGAATTTGCTGCATTTTCATTAATCAATCCAACTTATGTGGTCTAAAATATATGATCTGCAAGTTGACATTAATAATCAATTATCTCAGCAAAAATATTAAAAAGGATTTAGGGAAAATATGTAGTGATAACATGCTGGTTGTACTTAACTTAGTTGTATATGACTATACTATAAGCCATTTCTTTTCTTTTGGTTTGTTATTGTTGAAATATTCTAAATTATGTTCCATCTGATTTGTATCTTGACTATTTTTTGATGTCGACTTCTCAATATTATTTCAAATTTCTAAATTATATGGTTGAATTATTAGAAGATCCAATAGAGTGCTTGAAGTTTATGTTTCCCCGAAAAATTGTTGAACTCTACCACCCTCATAGAATCTGTTAACTTAACTGTACAAATTTCTCATTACATAGTCGTTTGGAATCATTCCTTTCATAAAAAGATTTTCTGAACATATCTGAGTCGTTTCAAATGACAGGTTGGCCTGAAAGATCATCAGCGGTTTCAATCTAGTTATGCCACAATTTTGAAAGCCCGAATGACTGCCCTGAAGAAGAGGGAGAGAAAGGATAAGAGAAAGGCAACAGATTCTTCTGATAAAAAACAGGTTCCAAAGAAACGAACTTTTGCTGCTAAAAAAATCTCTAACTAAACTACATTCATCTTTTATACTCTTTGTTAACATCACACAATTAAACATTTTGAGGGTGATATTTAGTTATACAAACAAAATTGTTTTGGCTGAGTCAGTTATAAGAGTGAAAATGCAAATAAAATATTTTAACTAAAAATTAAGACATTGAAATCATGCCAAACTACTTCTAGAATAAATCGAGTCGAGGTTATTAGTTAATAAAGTTCACTTATGACAAGTCAGTAGTCAAGAGCAGCTTGGTGTTGTAAGTTCCATGGTAGTAGGCTCCCTTGGGGGCCAGGAGTATAAAGAGTGAACAAACCCTGACCAACTCAGGCACATCCCGCGATTTACTTCCGCACATTGCTGAGAGGCCAGTGATGAGTGGTCCAGGACTCAACCTGGGTTAACAAAAAAAAAATAAATAAATAAATCGAGTCGAGGTTATTAGTTAATAAGTTCGCTTATGACAATTGAC
>JAYDYQ010001428.1:0-24967 GCA_034814905.1 Penstemon davidsonii | reverse complement strand
TTACTGTTTTCATCACCTCCCAAGTGTCCAAATGATACGAACCACGTTAAGAAAAACGAGACCAACATTATAAGGAATTGAAGGATTGTTCTACTATCAGGCTTAGGATGGATGAACGCCACAAGTCATCTTGATAAGTTCTCGGGGACGACTCAAACGATATTGACTGAATCGTTTGATAAGTCGATGATGTATGCCACAAGTCTTCTTGAAAAGTTCGTGAGGACGCCACAAACGATTATGGATGAATCGTTTGATAAGTCGATGAATGAACGCCACAAGAATTAGACAAATTGAAAAATCCTTGATAAGTTCAAAAGAGTTCTTCAAATAAGCTAGAGAATCCTTCTCACTAAAATAATAAGATTCAAGTTGTGCCTTCTATTACATATTATGCCTATATATAGGCTGAAAATTAAGTCCTAACAAGACTAGGAATAAGGTTTCTAGAGTAATCTAATTTGACTAGGAAATAAATCTCCCTAAACAACTAGGAAACAAAAACCACTAATAAACTAGGAAACAAATAAATTCTTACTAATAAATAAAATAGATCATTTATTACTATAGATTACTAACATGCTAGTTATCTTATCAACTCCCTTCTTGAGAAATTGCATTTAGTTGGATAAGTATAATGTTGGCAAAATTTGGTTGCTCATTTCTGATACGAACCACATTAAGAAAAACGAGACCCGCATTATAAGGATTTGAAGGATCGTTCTACAATCAGGTTTAGGATGGATGAACGCCACAAGTCGACATAGATGGAAAATCGCACATTGAAGAACCAATCAAAGTTCCACAAGGTCCAGTGACGTGAGCAAGAGCCAAACGTTTCAAGGAAGAAGAACTCAATGAGTTAATAAAACAAGCGCAACAAAAGGAGTTGAATGTGTTTGGAAATGAGCAACCGAATTTTGTCAACATTATACAAGTCCAACTAAATGCAATTTTTCAAGAAGGGAGTGGATAAGATAACTAGCATGTTTAGTTATCTAGAGTAATAAATGATAGTTATCTATAGTAATTAATGATCTATTATATTTAATAGTAGGACTTTATTTGTTACCTAGTTTATTAGTGGTTTTTGTTTTCTAGTTGTTTAGGGAGATTTATTTCCTAGTCTAAGTAGATTACTCTAGAAGTCCTACTCCTAGTCTTGTTAGGACATAATTTTCAGCCTATATATAGGCTTAATATGTAATAGAAGAGACACAACTTGAATCTTATAATTTTAGTGAGACGGAATTCTCTAGTTTCTTTGAAGAACTCTTTTGAACTTATCAAGGATTTTTCAATTTGTCTAATTCTTGTGGCGTTCATTCATCGACTTATCAAACGATTCATCCATCATCGTTTGTGGCATCCTCACAAACTTATCAAGAAGACTTGTGGCGTTCAGCATCGACTTATCAAACGATTCAGTCAATATCGTTTGTGGCGTCCCCACGACTTATCAAACGACTTGTGGCGTTCATCCATCCTAAACCTGATTGTAGAACGATCCTTCAATTACCTATAATGCGGGACTCGTTTTTCTTAATGTGGTTCGTATCAATTTCCGAGCACATCCAACTCCTTTTCTTGCACTTGATTTATTAACTCATTGACTTCTTCCTTGAAACGTTTGGCTCTTGCTCTCGTCACTGGACATTGTGGAACTTTGATAGGTTCTTCAATGTGCGATCTTCCAGCTATGTCCTCATCAACCATGGAAACCCAAAATTCACCTTCTTATCCCTGAATCAAATTAAATTTTAAATAGGAAATAAAAACATCAGCATAGACTCGGAACAACGTGAATCTCATCCATAACTTTCTCCATAGTGTTGATGGCACACATTCCAAGATTCATATCAATGTATTAAAGGTATAAAGGATGTATTATATGGAGGAGCGAAAAAAAATGAATCTCGGTCAAAATACTATCATGTGGCTAATAACCAAATTGGCAAACATAGACGTAAATGCTAATTTCGAACACATTACTCTCCAAAGTAGATCAATTTAAAGAATATTGAGAAGAACGTGAAACTCGATATACGAATTAACCATTACGTAAACTTTGAATTGTGTAATGACCGAATTTGACAGTTGACCATCTAGAGAAAACCTCAAGAAAAAATATCCAAAATGCATGTGTTCCTCCCAGGAACACCGAAATGGACCGCGTTATCTCTAAATATTAACAACTCCAAGGGACAGCGAAATGGATCGCGTTATTGGTGAATATTAAGAACTCGAAACTCTGATCATGCAATAGATCTTGTGAATGTTATATTATTTTAGATATGGTTAGCGAAAGAGGAGTGTAGGAAAACTTAGGCGTAACATACCAACCAAGCATTCTATATCACGTGATTAAAGCAAAATCTGGATTTTAAAGTCACAGAATTAACTGGAAAAACTGAGGCCCAAGAATATTATTATATTCTTAATTCACCTAGAGGCACCTTAAATTTAGTCAGTTTTAGCAAATGTGTGAAGAACAATATACTTCACTTAAACTGAGATTAGCCTATGTTGTGACCAGAGATTCGATTTATCACCGAAAATGAAATTTCGATAAATATATCACACCTTAGTTTCCAATGGGCATCCTAAAATAAGCCATTTTAGAATAAGGTTTCATTGACTTTTCCATCACGTAAATAATATATTTTCCAAATCGTAGTACGAATACACCCTCTGGCAAACATATAACGTAATACTCGCATTTTACCTGACAGGTCAAAACTAACATTTTCCTATATGGAAAGGGAACTTCAAAAAACTCCACCACAACAGTATCAATCGTGTTGATATCACACATTCACTCTTTGGATCAATGGATTACCTATAAAGCATGAAGACAAAAAATCTTTATATTCCCTAGTTTCAACAAGAACAACGTCAAATAAAAAATTATACCAATTGGATATTGGAACATGAAATTCGGCCCAAATATCTCATATCGTG
Organism: Penstemon davidsonii; assembly: GCA_034814905.1. Classification (NCBI taxonomy): domain Eukaryota; kingdom Viridiplantae; phylum Streptophyta; class Magnoliopsida; order Lamiales; family Plantaginaceae; genus Penstemon; species Penstemon davidsonii. The sequence goes on along the minus strand of JAYDYQ010001428.1, from coordinate 22,006 downwards.
TAAATAACAATTTCAAATTTTGTGCGAAATAAATTGACACAAATTTCCCAAAATGTGATTATTTTACGCATAACACCCAAAAATGGTTCTTTTTATAGTGAAGTTTGACGAACCAAAATCCTGGGACAAAAATATTCTATTACGTAAGTTGTGAATTGGTTATTAGACTAATTGAACAGTCGAAAGACCATCAGAGAAGTTTCAGCAATGAAAATGTGCAATAATCGAGTTCCACCCTAGGGACCAAAAATTGACCAACTTATCTCTGAATCAAATCAAATTTAAAACAAGATATGACAGCATCAACATAGACTCGGAACAACATGAATTTCATCCATAAATTTATCCCTCGTGTTGATGGCACACATTCCGAGACTCATATCAATGTATTAAAGGTATAAAGGATGAAGACATAAAGTTATTTAAAGGCCCTTTTCTAACAAGAGAACCATCTAGTAAGCAATTATATTGAGCGAAAAGAAAATGAATATCGGTCAAAATACTATCAGTTAGCTTACAACAACTATCAATTTTTTTTTCGTAAAAAACACATCCTCCATGAAAAAACGAATTGGCAAACATAGACGAAAATGTTAATTTCGAATGCAGTACTCTCCAAAGTGGATCTATGTGAAACTCGATATACGAATTAACCAGTACGTAAACTATGAATAGTGTAACGACCGAATTTGACAGTTAACCATCCAGAGAAAACCTCAACAAAAAAATTGAAAATGCTTGTGTTCCTCCCAGGGACACCGAAATGGACAGCGTTGTCTGTGAATATTAAGAACTCAAAACTCTGATCATGCAATCTATATCTTGTGAATATTATACTATTTTAGATATGGTTAGCGAAAGAGGAGTGTAGAAAAACTTAAGCGTAACATACCAAACAAGCATTCTATATCACGTGATTAAAACAATCTGGATTTTAAAGTCACAGAATTACCTGGAAAAACTCAGGCCCAAGAATATTAGTTATATTCTTGATTCACCTAGGGCACCTTAAATTTAGTCGGTTTAAGCAAATGTGTGAAGAAAATTATACTTCACTTAAACTGAGATTAGCCTATGATGGGAACAGAGAATGATTTATCACTGAAAATGAAATTTGGATAAATATATCACACCTTAGTTTCCAATGGGAACCCTAAAATAAGCCATTTTAGAAGAAAGTTTCGATGACTTTTCCATCACGTAAATAATATATTTTCCAAATCGTAGTGCGAATACACCCTCTGCCAAACAAATAATCGTAATACTCGCATTTTACCTGACACGTCAAAACTAAAATTTTCCTATATGGAAAGGGAACTTCAAAAAATTGTTGGGATTAAGCAAGATAAACAGCCCTTCAGGCAGCGGAAATTAAAATTTTTAAGGACCTTTTAGTAGAATCTTGCCAGGATACAATCTGGATATATATATATATGAATAAATAAAACGAAGATAAAACTTTGTTACAAAGTTATACCTGTCTCCTTGCAAATCCAAACAGTCAGCAAAGTAGATGCGTTTCTCCCTTCCTCTCTCAGCTCGATCCCAAGTAGGTGTAGCTCCCCACGTGTTGCGTCTCTACGGGTTGATACACCACAATATCACGAAAACCTTAATAATCCTAATCGGCTAGAACATAGAAATTATTAAGATCTAAAACTAGAGAACAATTTTGGGAGCAAGAATCAAAAATCGAAAACTCCTCTAAAGAGATAGAGAGTTCGGCCGAAATATTTAGAGAGAGGGAGAGAGAGAATTTTGCAAGACTTAATTTTCTTGTGTGTTTGATATTCTATATAAGATATGATATATATTCTCATATATATAGATATCTTATAACTCCTAATTCTACTAGGACTAGAACTTAAGTCTTCTCTTTTCTCCTACATGGGCCATGGCCTTTTAATTGGAAGACTAAATCTTCTAATTAATTAATGGCCCATTCCATTTTAATTAATTGAGGCTTTATTTAATTTCTCAATTAAATGGCCCAATTAATTAATTACTCTCACATTTAATTAAATTAGACTCCAAGCCTAATTAATTAAATATATCTTTATAATTAATTAAATCTAATTTAATTAATTAACTTACAAATTAAATTCCAATTTAATTTATAATCACGATCCAATTCCAATCGGATCTCGTCTGCTCCAATTGGGTCGACCCAGTCGATCCAGTTGTTCTTCGTTTACTTTCTTTCGCTTCATGTGTATTGTGTATGCCCCCGTAGGTTCACCACATAATTGGCCGTGGGTTATAATTAAATATTTATTTAATTACTCGAGTATTAAATACTCTAAATCAATCGAACACTCTGTCGACTGATCATTCCAAAATTAGCACCCCTGCCAATTTAGGAATTCTCCATTACTCCACAGTCGATGTCTGGCCACAAGCCCATGGAGCCCAATCACTGGTGAATTAGTTCAGTGAACCTTTTAATCATTTACAATTTCCATATACGACATGATCTCTCCATCAATCGATCTCCCAGTCGAGACTTCAGGGTATGGACTTTTCATCTGTTCCCTTTCCTCGTCTTGACATTATGCACTCTGGTCTCGAAATAAGTCTCTTTGACTTAATCTTTATGAGCTACTTTCATAAAGTCGTCAGATACCTTGGCTGAGGGTTTTACTAGAATTTATTTCTCACAGAAATCCATAGGAGAAATTCCCAACCTATCAAATCGGGTCAATGGATCCTTTGTTGATGATATGAACCTGCATACGAGTTCCCCTATACCCAACGTGAATCCACAGAGACTTTCTAGTAATCTCCAGTTGGCCGGAACTCACATTTTAAAGTATAAACGTTCTCGTACCAGATAAACCCTATCACCTCAAGTATTAGGGATGTTCCTCGTATACTATCGTAAATTGGATTAACTTTAACCCCGATATGCGACTACCGCTTCCATGGTGAGTTATTTCCTAATTGGGGTATTCAGTGCACTTGCCATCCCAGCAAGTCACCCATTTATGTGTTTCGACTATCACAGTCACGCTCGTGGACCCCATCGTCCTCTAGTTCATCGAAGTATACACATTAGTGAGAGTCTAACCGAATCCAACGATGTCCTATCTCGATTGGATTCTACGACTCTTGAATATGTTTTTAGTTCACGGCCTTAGAGATTAGTCCACGGGTTGTCCCATAGCCCTGTGATCTAAGGACATCTATCCTTATGCGTAGATAATTATTACATAAGATAAAGATGACCATAATAAAGTGCATTTATTAATCTAAATTGAATAGTTCCTTTATTTAATACAATAAATCGCAGCCATACAGTTGGCTTGCCGGACACTATTTCTATCAATCTCCCACTTGTACTAAAGCCAACTTCCTATGTTCTTGAGTCCCATCTTTTGCAGATGTTTCTCGAATGCCTTTCGGGGCAGTGGCTTCGTAAGCGGGTCCGCTGTATTATCTTCCGAGTCGACACGTTCCATTTTTATGTCTCTTATCAAATGATATCATCTCAGTACGTGCTTGGATTTCTGATGAGATCTCGGCTCCTTTGCTTGCGCTATTGCTACATTGTTATCATAAAAAATAGTAATGGGCTCAGCAATGCTAGGTATCACATCCAATTCTTGGATGAAGTTTTTCATCCAAACACCTTCCTTTGCAGCTTCACATGCTGCAATATATTCTGCTTCGGTGGTGGAATATGCGGTAGTATCTTGCTTGGAGCTTTTCCAGCTTACCGCACCACAATTGAGGCAGAAGACATATCCAGATGTTGACTTGAAGTCGTCTACATCACATTGGAAGCTTGAATCTGTAAAGCCTTCCAATTTCAATTCTCCTCCACTGTATACCAAGAACAATTCTTTAGTCCTTCTCAGGTACTTCAGAATTGCCTTTACGGCTATCCAGTGCTGCTCTCCTGGATTAGACTGATAGCGATTAGTAACGCTCAATGCGTAGGCTACGTCTGGTCTAGTACATAACATACCATACATTATGCTTCCTATAGCGGAGGCATATGGTATTTGAGACATTTTGCTTCTCTCTTCAGGTGTCTTTGGGGCTATAGACTTAGAGAGTGCAATTCCATGTCTCATGGGAAGTAATCATCTCTTGGATTCTTCCATACTGAATCTCTTCAGTATTTTATCTATGTACTGTGATTGGGAGAGGCCCAGCAGTCCTTTCGATCTATCTCTATAGATCCTTATACCTAGTACAAAGGATGCTTCGCCCAAATCCTTCATTGAGAATTGTGTAGACAGCCATGCTTTCGTTTCTGATAACACCATCTCATTGTTTCCAATGAGAAGAATGTCAATAACGTAAAGCACTAGAAATTCAACTGTACTCCCACTGAATTTCTTGTACACGCAAGGTTCGAACACGTTCTTGATAAACCCAAAAGCTTGGATTGTATCGTCGAAACGGATGTTCCAGCTTCGGGAAGCTTGCTTGAGTCCATAAATGGACCTTTGGAGTTTGCACAACTTGTGTTCATCTCCTTTGGATGCATATCCTTTTGGTTGCTCCATGTAGATCTCCTTATCAATGTCTCCATTGAGGAAGGCGGTCTTTACATCCATCTGCCATATCTAGTAGTTAAACCACGCAGCTATGGCCAGCAAGATTCGAATGGATTTAGGCATTGCGACGGGCGAGAAGGTTTCCTCAAAGTCAATGCCCATTTGAGTGTATCCTTTTGCCACTAGTCGCGCCTTGTAGGTTATTACCTCTCCGTTCACTCCAAGCTTGCCCTTATAGATCCACTTGCAACCCACGGGAGTTACTCCCATTGGTGGATCTACCAAGGTCCAGACCTTGTTGGAGTGCATGGAGTCCAACTCGGATTCCATTGCTTCGCGCCATTTTCCATAATCTATGTCCAATAGCTTCATCGTAAGTCCTTGGGTCGTTCAGAGATTGTCCAGTCTCATGCAGCAGACCGTAGTACCTTTCGGGTTCTCTACGTTGCCTTTCTGACCTACGAAGTATTGGTGTACTTTCTGGTGCACTTTCATGCTCTTGTTCTCCCATTGCCTGTGGAGATGGGTCAGCTTGGTCGACCTCTTCGGCCTTTTCAGCTTCAGTGACCTCATCTAGTTCTATGTTGTGTTCCTTCTTGTCCAACAAGAAATCCTTCTCTAAGAAGTGCGCATTCCTTGAAACAAATGTAGTTTGTCTTGAAGGATCATAGAACTCGTATCCAATTGAGTTTTCTGGATACCCCACGAATTTGCACAAAGTGGACTTCGTTTCCAGTTTATCTCCCCACTAGCTTCTTGACGTATGCGGGAGATCCCCATATGTGCATGAATGTGTATGAGGGTGCCTTGCCAAACCATAATTCGTATGGTGTCTTTTGTACGGATTTAGAATTCATTGCCGTGAGGAGGGCATGTCCCCAAAATGAAAGAGGAAGGTCAGTGGCACTCATCATGGATCGAACCATGTCGAACCATGTCCATCAAGGTTCGATTCCTTCTCTCAGCTACTCCATTTAATTGTGGTGTAGCAGCAGGAGTCCACTGAGACAATATTCCATGCTCCACAAGATAATTAAGAAATTCGTTACTAAGAAAGTCGCCACCTCGATCAGATCGAAGAGCCTTTATCGTGTGACCAAGTTGGTTTTCTACATCCATTTTGAACTCTTTGAATTGCTCAAAAGCTTCAGACTTGTGTTTCAAAAAGAACACATACCCATAACGACTATAGTCGTCAGTGAAGGTAAATGAAGTAGTCGTAGCCGCCTCGGGCACTCTTTCTTAGTGGTCCACATACGTCAGTATGTATTAAGTCCAATGTCCTTGTGGCTCGCTCGGGGTTTCCTTTAAACGGTAGTTTAGCCATTTTACCCTTAAGACATGGTTCGCAAGTTGGCATTTCATCAATGTGCTTTATTTCAAGCGCGCCAGATGAGGCTAACTTTTGAATCCTTGACTTGGATATATGTCCAAGTCGAGCGTGCCATAATTGGGCAGAAATATCATTATCTTGTTTTCTTTTGTTTTGTTGTATGTGCATAACTAATTTAGGTGGTTCTATGGTGTATAGTCCATCCTTTAATGTACCAGTGATAAACAAATGATCATTCTTAAATAATGAAAATGAACCTTTATTAATTGAAAAATGAAAACCTTCATTATCCAAAACAGGAATTGAAATAATGTTTTTCACTAAATCAAGTACATAAAGAACGTTCCTAAGGACTAATCTATCACCACCTAAATCTAACTCCACTTCGCCTATGGCCTCGGCAGCAGCTCTAGCTCCATTGCCAAATCGCATAATCCAATCCCGAGGCCTAAGTGGCCTTGTTGCTCCCATCACCTATAAATCATTACAAAGATGAAAACCACAAGCAGTGTCTAACACCCAAGATGCACAGTTAATTGATAAATTAACTTCAACAAGGAATATACCTTTGGAGTTCTCCAAGAACTCCTTGCAGTTCCTCTTCCAGTGTCCAGGTTTCTTGCAGTAGATAACATTTTTGTTCACCAACAGAAGCTTTGGCTTCTTTCCTTTCCCTACGGGCCCAGATGGTCCTTTCCCTTTGGATGAAGGAGTATTCCTTCCCCTTTCCTTTCTTGGTCTTCTTAGACTTCGATTGGGTGGAAGTTGCAACCATCACTGGCTTCTCTCTTTTCATGGAAGCCTCTGCAGTGGCAAGCATATTTGCCAACTTGTGAAGTTCAACATTCATCTTGTGCATGTTGTAGTTCACAACGAATTGCTCGAATTATCTTGGCAACGATTGGAGGATTATATCCTGGCAGTACGTCTTGTCCATTTTCACCTCTCAATGAGCCCAATCATCTTGATACAGTGAGAGCGGACATCAGTACCTTCTGCCATCCTCGTTTGTTGCAGAGTCTTAGCAGTTTCATACCGCTCATATCTACTTTGCACCCCAAAGAGGCCATTAAGGTGTGTGTAGATTTCAAAAGCAGATTTCATATGCTCATGTTGCTTTTGAAGCTCATTCAACATGGATGCAAGCATGAGACAACGTGACTGTAAGTCATCGTCGTGCCACAAGTCAGTAGCCTCTTTCTCAGTGTCACTAGCATCCTGAACAATTTCAGGAGGGGGCCCATCAAGGACAAAAGATCGTTTCTCAGAAGCTAGAATGATCTTAAGGTTTCTGACCCAGTCATGAAAGTTTGGTCCAGTCAATTTGTTTTGTTCAAGTATAATGGAAATCGGATTCTTAGACATTATATCTACAAAAAGACGATAGAAGAAGTAAATACGCGAATGATTCATTTTAAATGCACAATTTACAAACATGGATTTCATTTGTAAATTACTCCAACTATTTTAATCAAAATCTTATGCCGCCACATAAGTTTCGGGAATATTAAAATATCCTAGCGGGCTCAAGGCCTAAATGCAATCTCTCAGTACCCACGACTCGTTGGCCATACTAATTGATTCACTTGGTGGTCGACATCGTCGTCGGTTAACCATCGCAGCTAACCCTTGAGTTCATTTAGCCTCGTTTTTTGTTATGGACCCACGACTCGTGAGACATCCATACTTACTAGCGTTAAAATCATGTCCAACACTCGAGAGAAATAGTTCAATCCTAGACGCCCCACGACTCGTGAGACAGCGCCTAGAACCTTGCTATCCTCTCCCTTGGCACTAAATTGTGCATCGAGGCAATAGGCATACCATCTTCCTATAGCTCGACCCACGACTCGTGAGACATCGAGATATATTCGTACGATATACCTAAGACCTAGTAATTGGATAGGCTCGGACCATAGATACTATTCATATGCGCCCGTTATTCGATTTAATATTATAATTGAATTTTAAGTTCAATTGGAGGTTTTAAGAAGTATTCTTGTGCGAGGTCTCATCAGGTTATGCTTTATCTTGTTTACGTTTTCTATTCTAAGCATGCATAACATACATCAAAGAATGTGCAGAAAAGTAAACATACATCACCTAGCATTGCATAATATGATTGATCGATTGCCCATCCTATGCGATCCATCACGAGCCAAGTGATGGACCAATTGGTCAGTCTAGGGTGAAAATTAAATGTCCTAATCTATTACAATAATCAAACCCATGCATACATGGGCCTTCTTGTAATGTTGTGTCCTTCTTGATTGGGCCTCCATGTCCTCCAAGTCTTCATGAGGTCTCCTTGGCTCCAAGTCTATTCTAAGTCTAACTTAAGACCCTATTCTATTACATTTTAATTGCGCAAACAAGGGGCACCAATCAGGCCCATTTAATTACATCCCATAATAAAATAAACCAAAAACAACACAGGGCTTTTAGGGCAATGTCGATCAATCCACACTTCACTCAAGAACATGCATAAATTCACATAAGGGCATAAATGTAAATTTATCGTCTCCTTTAATTTTAATTCACAAAAATTTATCCAAGTTAATTATTTTGAATTATCAATTAATCTCTAAGATTAATTAACTCTTACTTGAGTTATAAGTAATCTACAATTCCTATCTTGATCAGGTTGGTTAATTAAGATAGTTACAAATCTTTCAAAGATTCCCATCTTATCCAAAATCTCCAAGTTTCCCAACTTATCTAAATCTCTAAGATTCTCAAGATAATCCTATTTTGATTAGATTAGATAACTAAGGTAGATCCCAAATCTTCCAAGATTCTCTACCTTATCCAAAACTCCAAGTTTCCTAATCTAACAAATCTCCAAGATTTTCAAACTTTCCAAAATAGGCAAAAATAGAGACCAACCAAAAATCAGCCATGCAGTGACCAATCAGAGGCCACCACGTGGCCAACATACACACGGCAGTAAGAGCCGCGCATGGGCTGTACGCGGCAGCCGCTGCTGCGCGTAGCAGCGCACTGCAGCGCGCGGCTGCGCATAGAATAGTGTCCTGCAAGCCAACTGTTTTGGCTGTATTTAATTTGTTATAATTAAAAGGACCATTCAATTCGATTAATAAATGCATTTATTTATATGGTCACCTTCATCTTATGAATAATTATCTAACATAAGGATGGAAGTCCTTAGATCACAGGGCTATGGGACAACCCGTGGACTGATCTCCAAGGCCGTGATCTAAAACTAATTCAAGGGTCGTAGAATCCATTTGAGATGGGACATCAATGGATTCGGTTAGACCCTCACGAGTGTATATACTCCGATGAACTGGAGGACGCTGGGGTCCACGAGCGTGACTGGGATAGTCGATACACACGAGTGGGTGGCTTGCTGGGATGGCAAGCGCACTGAATACCCCAACTAGGAAATAACTCACCATGGAAGCGGTAGTCGCATATCGGGGATGAAGTTATTCCTATTTACAATAGTGTAAGAGGAACGATCTTTATTACTTGAGGTGATAGGGTTTATCTGGTGCACGAACGTCTATGCTTTGATATGAGTCCCGACTGACTGGAGTCTACAAGAAGGTCTCTGTGGGTTCATGTTGGGTATAGAGGAACGTGTATGCAGGTTCATATCATCAATAGAGGATCCGTTGACCCGACTTGATAGGTTTGGAGCTTCTCCTATGAATCTCTGTGAGAAACGTATTCCGGTAAATCCTTGGCCAAGGTATCTGACGGCTTTATGAAAGTAGCTCATAAAGGTTAAGTCAAAGGGAATAGTTTCGAGACTAGAATACATATAGTCGAGACAAGTAAGGAAACCGATGAAAGTCCATAACCTTAGTCTTGACTGGGAGACCAACTAATGGAAGGATTACAACATGGTAATTGTAAAGGAGAAAAGGTTCACTGAATTAATTCACCAGTGATCGGGCTTCGCGGGCTTGTGGCCAGACATCGACTGCGGAGTGTGGGAGAATTCCCAAATTAGCAGGGGTGCTGATTTGAGGAATGGTCAATTGACAGAGTGTTCAATTGATTTAAAGAATAAGTGATTATTCCATTAATTCAACGAAAGTTTAATTATAACCCACGGCCAATTATGTGGTGAACCTACGGGGACATACACAAACACATCGAGCGGAAACAGGAAACGAAGAAAGTTGGACTCGACTGGGTCGATCCATTTGGGCACGAGAATCCGATCCAATTGGATTAGATCGAGATGTCAAATTAAATAGGTTTTTAATTTGATAAGAATAATTAATTAAATTAGATTTAATTAATTGAGGAGAGAGAGAAGAATTAATTAATTAAACTTGGAGTTTAATTTAATTAAATAAAGATTAATGGGAATTAATTAATTGGACTAGGAGTCCAATTTAATTAATTAGGATAAATGGGTTTTTAATTAGTGGGCCAACTAATCTTGGAGATTTAGATGGGCCAAAGACTAATTAAAAGACAAGACCATTTAATTAATGAAGTCTTGCATTAATTAAAAGGCTTGGCCCATTTAGAAGTTAGATCTTGTTAGGAATCCTAGTAGGGTTAGGATTACAAGATCTATAAATAAGTCCCATTAAGTCTTGGAATAAGACAAGACTAAGTACACACTTTGTATAACTCTTCAAAAGCAAGAAAAGAAAAACTCTCTCTCTCTCCACAAGCCCTAGCCGCCACCACACATGTGCAAGAAGCCGTACGGCTTTTGCCTTTTTCTTTCGTGTTTCGCGTCTCGTTTCTTCTGTGTTCTAGCCGATCAGAAGTTCCGAGGTTTTCGTGTGTATGTGGTGTATTGAACCATAGAGACGCAACACGTGGGGCGTTTTACAAAAGTTGCAGATCCACTTTATGGAGAAACAAAGGGGACGACTTTGAATAGATCCAGATATACAGAGTTGCATTGGAAGTGCAAGGAACGAGGTATAAACTAGATATGTTTATATATTCTTGTATAATATTAATTTAAATATATACCGGATTGTATCCTGGCAAGATTCCCAAGGGGAGCCTAAAAGTTTTATTTTTCCGCTGGCTGAGGCTCGTTTTCCCGTAAGAATCCCAACAGCAACACGCAGCAGACAGCCCGTAGGCTGCTGCTGTGTGCCGCACGCGCATCCAGCATGCTGCTGACACGCTGCTGCGGGCAGCAGCTCACGGTGGCCGCCTAGCCGCGGTGCGCGGCAAACAACATCTTTAATTAAATTCAATCCAAGATAAAATAACATGATAAAAATTTTCGAATCAAATATTTTCCTTTAACTCCAAGTTAAACAGATCTACGTTCTAAAACATGCATAGTAAAAGAACTAGCCAAACATTAAATCAAACATATGATTTAAAACACATAATTTGCAAATTCATATATATACAAAGCAGATTTGGCTCTGATACCACTGTTGGGATTCAGTAAGATAAACAGCCCTTCAGGCAGCGGAAATTAAAATTTTTAAGGACCTCTTAACCGAATCTTGCCTGGATACAATCTGGATATATATATATATATGAATAAATAAAATGAAGATAAAACTTTGTTACAAAGTTATACCTGTCTCCTTGCAAATCCAAACAGTCAGCAAAGAAGATGCGTTTCTCCTTTCCTTTCTCAGCTTCGATCCCAAGTAGGTGTAGCGCCCCACGTGTTGCGCCTCTACGAGTTGATAACCACAATATCACGAAAATCTTAATAATCCTAATCGGCTAGAACATATTTGGGAGCAAGAATAAAAAATCGAAAACTCCTCTAAAGAGAGAGAGAGTTCGGCCGAATTATTGAGAGAGAGGGAGAGAGAGAATTTTGCAAGACTTAATTTTCTTGTGTGTTTGATATTCTATATAAGATATGATATATATTATCATATATATAGATATCTTATAACTCCTAATCCTACTAAGACTAGGACTTAAGTCTTCTCTTTTCTCCTACATGGGCCATGGCCTTTTAATTGGAAGACTAAGTCTTCTAATTAATTAATGGCCCATTCCATTTTAATTCATTGAGGCTTTATTTAATTTCTCAATTAAATGGCCCAATTAATTAATTACTCTCTCATTTAATTAAATTAGACTCCAAGCCTAATTAATTAAATATCTCTTTATAATTAATTAAATCTAATTTAATTAATTAACTTACAAATTAAATTCCAATTTAATTTATAATCACGATCCAATTCCAATCGGATCTAGTCTGCTTCAATTGGGTCGACCCAGTCGATCCAGTTGTTCTTCGTTTCCCTGCTTTCGCTTCATGTGTATTGTGTATGCCCCCGTAGGTTCACCACATAATTGGCCGTGGGTTATAATTAAATATTTATTTAATTACTCGAGTATTAAATATTATAAATCAATCTAACACTCTGTCCACTGATCATTCCAAAATTAGCACCCCTGCCAATTTAGGAATTCTCCCACACTCCACAGTCGATGTCTGGCCACAAGCCCATGGAGCCCAATCACTGGTGAATTAATTCAGTGAAACTTTTAATCATTTACAATTTCCATATACGACATGATCTCTCCATCAACGATCTCCCAGTCGAGACTTCAGGGTATGGACTTTTCATCGGTTACCTTTCCTCGTCTTGACATTATGCACTCTGGTCTCGAAATAATTCTCTTTGACTTAATCTTTATGAGCTAGTTTCATAAAGTCGTCAGATACCTCGGTCGAGGGTTTTACCAGAATTTATTTCTCACAGAAATCCATAGGAGAATTTTCCAACCTATCAAGTCGGGTCAATGGATCCTTTGTTGATGATATGAACCTGCATACGAGTTCCCCTAGACCCAACCTGAATCCACAGAGACTTTCTGGTAATCTCCAGTTGGTCGGAACTCACATCAAAGTATAGACGTTCTCGTACCAGATAAACCCTATCACCTCAAGTATTAGGGATCGTTCATCGTATATTATCGTAAATTGGAATAACTTTAACCCCGATATGCGACTACCGCTTCCATGGTGAGTTATTTCCTAATTGGGGTATTCAGTGCACTTGCTATCCCAGCAAGCCACCCACTTATGTGTATCGACTATCCCAGTCACGCTCGTGGACCCGAGCGTCCTCCAGTTCATCGGAGTATACACATTAGTGAGAGTCTAACCGAATCCAACGATGTCCTTTCTCGATTGGATTCTACGACTCTTGAATATGTTAATAGATAACGGCCATAGAGATTAGTCCACGGGTTGTCCCATAGCCCTGTGATCTAAGGACTTCTATCCTTATGCGTAGATAATTATTACATAAGATAAAGTTGACCATAATAAAGTGCATTTATTAATCTAAATTGAATAGTTCCTTTGTTTAATACAATAAATCGCAGCCATACAGTTGGCTTGCCGGACAATATTTCTATCAAAAACTCCACCACAACAATATCAATCGTGTTGATATCACACATTCACTTTTTGGATCAATGGATTACCTATAAAGCATCAAGACAAAAAATCTTTATATTCCATAGTTTCAACAAGAATAACGTCAAATAAAAAATTATACCAATTGGATATTGGAACATGAAATTTGGCCCAAATATCTCATATCGTGTAAATAAGCATTTCAAATTTTGTGCGAAATAAATTGGCACAAATTTCCCAAAATGTGATTATTTTACGCATAACACCCAAAAATTGTTCTTTTTATAGTGAATTTTGACGAACAAAAATCCTGCGACAAAAATATTCTATTACGTAAGTTGTGAATTGGTTATTAGACTAATTGGACAGTCGAAATACCATCAGAGAAAGTTTCAGCAATGAAAATGTGCAATAATCGAGTTCCACCCTAGGGACCAAATATTGACCATCTTATCTCTGAATCAAATTAAATTTAAAATAGAAAAGGACAGCATCAACATAGACTCAGAACAACATGAATCTCATCCACAACTTTCTACCTCGTGTTGATGGCACATATTCCGAGACTCATATCAATGTATTAAAGGTATAAAGGATGAAGACTTAAAGTTCTTTAAATGCCCTTTTCTAACAAGAGAACCATCTAGTAAAGCAATTATATTGAGCGAAAAGAAAATGAATATCGGTCAAAATACTATCATTTAGCTTATAACAACTATAATTTTTTTTTTCCGTAAAAAACACATCCTCCATGAAAAAACGAATTGGCAAACGACGAAAATGTTAATTTCGAATGCATTACTCTCCAAAGTGGATCTATGTGAAACTCGATATACGAATTAACCAGTACGTAAACTATGAATTGTGTAACGACCGAATTTGACAGTTAACCATCCGGAGAAAACCTCAACAAAAAAATCCAAAATGCTTGTGTTCCTCCCAGGGACACTGAAATGGACCGCGTTATCTGTGAAAATGAAGAACTCGAAACACTTATAATGCAATCTACATCTTCTGAATATTATACTATTTTAGATATGGTTCGCGAAAGAGGAGTGTTGAAAAACTTAAGCGTAACATACTAAACAAGCATTCTATATCACGTTATTAAAGCACAATCTGGATTTTAAAGTCACGGAATTACCTGGAAAAACTCAGGCCCAAAAATATTAGTATATTCTTGATTCACCTAGGGCACATTAAATTTAGTCGATTTCAGCAAATGTGTGAAGACCATTATACTTCACTTAAACTGAGATTAGCCTATGATGGGACCAGAGATTCGATTTATCACTGAAAATGAAATTTGGATAAATATATCACACCTTAGTTTCCAATGGGTACCCTAATTAAGCCATTTTAGAAGAAGGTTTCGATGACTTTTCAATCCCGTAAATATATATTTTCCAAATCGTAGTGCGAATACACCCTCTGCTGAACATATAATCGTAATACTCGCATTTTACTCATGATAGGTCAAAACTAACATTTTCCTATATGGAAAGGGAACTTTAAAAGTCTCCACCACAACAGTATCAATCGTGCTGATATCACACATTCCCTTTTTGGATCAATGGATTACCTTATATAAATCATGATGACAAAAAATCTTTATATTCCCTTGTTTTAACAAGAACAACGTCAAATTATACCAAGTAGAGATAGGAACATGAAATTCGGCCAAAATATCTCATATCGTGTAAATAACACTTTCAAATTTGGTGCGAAATAAACTGGCACAAATTTCCGAAAATGTGAAACGCCTAACACCCAAAAATGGTTCTTTTTATAGTGATGTTTAAGGAACAAAAATCCTGGGCCAAATATATTCTATCACGTAAATTGTGAATTGGTTATTAGACTAATTGGACAGTCGAAAGACCATCAGAGAAAGTTTCAGCAATGAAAATGTGCAATAATCGATTTCCACCCTAGGGACCAAAAATTGACCATCTTATCTCTGAATCAAATTAAATTTAAAATAGGAAAGGACAGCATCAACATAGACTCCGAACAACATGAATCTCATCCATAACTTTCTCCCTCGTGTTGATGGCACATATTCCGAGACTCATATCAATGTATTAAAGGTATAAAGGATGAAGACTTAAAGTTCTTTAAATGCCCTTTTATAACAAGTGAACCATCTAGTAAAGCAATTATATTGAGCGAAAAGAAAATGAATATCGGTCAAAATATTATCATTTTGCTTATAACAACTATAATTTTTTTTTTCCGTAAAAAACACATCCTCCATGAAAAAACGAATTGGCAAACGACGAAAATGTTAATTTCGAATGCATTACTCTCCAATGTGGATCTATGTGAAACTCGATATACGAATTAACCAGTACGTAAACTATGAATTGTGTAACGATCGAATTTGACAGTTAACCATCCAGAGAAAACCTCAACAAAAAAATCCAAAATGCTTGTGTTCCTCCCAGGGACACTGAAATGGACCGCGTTATCTGTGAAAATGAAGAACTCGAAACTCTTATAATGCAATCTATATCTTCTGAATATTATACTATTTTAGATATGGTTCGCGAAAGAGGAGTGTTGAAAAACTTAAGCGTAACATACTAAACAAGCATTCTATATCACGTGATTAAAGCACAATCTGGATTTTAAAGTCACGGAATTACCTGGAAAAACTCAGGCCCAAAAATATTAGTATATTCTTGATTCACCTAGGGCACATTAAATTTAGTCGATTTCAGCAAATGTGTGAAGACCATTATACTTCACTTAAACTGAGATTAGCCTACGATGGGACCAGATATTCGATTTATCACTGAAAATGAAATTTGGATAAATATATCACACCTTAGTTTCCAATGGGTACCCTAATTAAGCCATTTTAGAAGAAGGTTTCGATGACTTTTCAAGCACGTAAATATATATTTTCCAAATCGTAGTGCGAATACACCCTCTGCTGAACATATAATCGTAATACTCGCATTTTACTCATGATAGGTCAAAACTAACATTTTCCTATATGGAAAGGGAACTTCAAAAGTCTCCACCACAACAATATCAATCGTGCTGATATCACAAATTCCCTTTTTGGATCAATGGATTACCTTATATAAATCATGATGAAAAAAAATCTTTATATTCCCTTGTTTTAACAAGAACAACGTCAAATTATACCAAGTAGAGATTGGAACATGAAATTCAGCCCAAATTTCTCATATCGTGTAAATAACACTTTCAAATTTGGTGCGAAATAAACTGGCACAAATTTCCCAAAATGTGAAACGCCTAACACCCAAAAATGGTTCTTTTTATAGTGATGTTTAAGGAACAAAAATCCTAGGCCAAAAATATTCTATCACGTAAATTGTGAATTGGATATTAGACTAATTGGACAGTCAAAAGACCATCAGAGAAAGTTTCAGCAATGAAAATGTGCAATAATCGAGTTCCACCCTAGGGACCCAAAATTGACCATCTTATCTCTGAATCAAATTAAATTTAAAATAGGAAAGGACAGCATCAAAATAGACTCGGAACAACATGAATCTCATCCATAACTTTCTCCCTCGTGGTGATGGAACACATTCCGAGACTCATATCAATGTATTAAAGGTATAAAGGATGAAGACTTAAAGTTCTTTAAATGTCCTTTTCTAACAAGAGAACCATCTAGTAAAGCAATTATATTGAGCGAAAAGAAAATGAATATCGGTCAAAATATTATCATTTTGCTTATAACAACTATAATTTTTTTTTTCCGTAAAAAACACATCCTCCATGAAAAAACGAATTGGCAAACGACGAAAATGTTAATTTCGAATGCATTACACTCCAAAGTGGATCTATGTGAAACTCGATATACGAATTAACCAGTACGTAAACTATGAATTGTGTAACGATCGAATTTGACAGTTAACCATCCAGAGAAAACCTCAACAAAAAAATCCAAAATGCTTGTGTTCCTCCCAGGGACACTGAAATGGACCGCGTTATCTGTGAAAATGAAGAACTCGAAACTCTTATAATGCAATCTATATCTTCTGAATATTATACTATTTTAGATATGGTTCGCGAAAGAGGAGTGTTGAAAAACTTAAGCGTAACATACTAAAGAAGCATTCTATATCACATGATTAAAGCACAATCTGGATTTTAAAGTCACGGAATTACCTGGAAAAACTCAGGCCCAAAAATATTAGTATATTCTTGATTCACCTAGGGCACATTAAATTTAGTCGATTTCAGCAAATGTGTGAAGACCATTATACTTCATTTAAACTGAGATTAGCCTATTGATACGAACCTCAATAGGAAGATTCAATTTCATCCCAAGAAAAAACTAAAAATCAGATTGAAAGTGATAGTGAACTTGTGACCCAACGATTATAAGGAATCGCAAACCACAAGTATTCCAGATTGTAGTGAACTTGTGACCCAACGATTATAAAGAAAATCAAACCACAAGTATTCAAGTTTGAACGCCACAAGGAGAAACCTTGATAAGTTCTGAAGTTCAATGAAGAACCAAAAGAGGAGTAAAAACTCACTTTATATTTTCAGCCAAAAATGAATGATTCATTACATTAAACCACACTACTTATATATAGGGTTGGAACAAGTCTCCAACCATAGAAATTAAAGCCAACACGTTTTCATAAGTGTTGGTATACAAAAAGGTGCCTAGAATCCTCCAAATACATTTAGAAATATGAAAAGTCTTGACTATTATCTATATGGACTTATATATATTAAAATCTGATGTAAATAAAGTCTAATTGAAGCTTCTCTTTCCCAAAAGACTTAATTCTATGTAAGTAACTTCAATGAGTTCCAGAAGCCATCAGATTATATTGCTTGGATTAAATTCAGAACAAATGCATCTTCTTTTGGGCCAAACTTATGCATGTTAGAATCAACCCATATCACTTGAATTAGCCCGTTAAACGCTTCCTTGAGCTTTTTGGATCTTGCCCTTGTAATTGGCCCAATTGGAACATACAATGGATCCTTAACTTGTACTTGTTCTTGGTGATTCTCATCATCTTCCCTCTCTTCAAAAGGATTCGTCCTCGAATCTTCACCTACATCAAAAAGAGAAAGATTAGCAACATTAAATGTAGAACTAGTCTTATACTCACCTGGAAGATTCAACTTATATGCATTATCATTCACTCTTTCAAGAACTTGAAATGGACCATCTCCTCTTGGTTGTAACTTGGACCGCCTACGTTCAGGGAATCTTTCTTTCCGCATATGTACCCAAACCCAATCACCTGGTTCAAAAATGACTTGTCTCCGCCCTTTATTAGCTTTGTTAGCATATTGTTCATTTTTCTTTTCGATATGCTCCCTGACACTTTCATGAAGTTTCTTCACCATCTCAGCCTTCTTTTGACCATCCAAACTAGCTCTTTCATGAACTGGCAAAGGCAACAAATCTAAAGGAGTTAGTGGATTAAACCCATAAACAACCTCAAATGGTGAAAAATCAGTAGTAGAATGAACACTCCGGTTATATGCAAATTCAATGAATGGCAAACAATCTTCCCATTTTTTTAAGTTCTTTTGAATTATAGTACGCAATAAAGTAGTTAAAGTTCTATTCACTACCTCGGTTTGTCCATCTGTTTGAGGGTGGCAAGTAGTTGGAAATAACAACTTAGTACCCAACTTTCCCCACAAGACTTTCCAAAAATAGCTAAGGAACTTAACATCCCGATCAGATACAATGCTCCTAGGAACACCATGAAGTCGTACAATCTCCCGAAAGAACAAATCAGCAATATTTGTTGCATCATCAGTTTTATTACAAGATATGAAATGTGCCATTTTAGAAAATCTATCAACCACAACAAAAATCGAGTCCCTACCCTTTCTTGACCTAGGCAAACCCAAAACAAAATCCATCAAAATGTCTACCCAAGGTGCAGTAGGTACGGGTAAAGGAGTGTATAACCCATGGGGTAAGACTCTAGATTTGGCCTGCTTACAAGTAACACATCTAGAACAAATTCTTTCCACATCACGTTTCATTTTAGGCCAAAAGAAATGTTCACGCAACACTTCTAAAGTCTTCCTTATACCAAAGTGACCCATCAAACCACCTCCATGTGCTTCACGTACAAGTAACTCATGCATAGAACTGTTAGGCACACAAAGTTTATTCTCTCTAAACAAGTACCCATCAAGTCTATAGAACTTACCAAATGCTAATTTTTCACATGCTCCATACACACTAGCAAAGTCATCATCAGTAGCATATAATTCCTTCACATATTCAAATCCCAACAACTTTGCATTTAAAGTAGAAACAAGAGCATACCTTCTCGATAGTGCATCAGCCACAATATTTTCCTTACCTTGCTTGTATTTGATTACATAAGGGAATGTCTCGATGAATTCTGACCACTTGGCGTGTCTTCTATTCAACTTACCCTGTCCTTTTAAGTGCTTCAAGGATTCATGGTCAGTGTGAATGACGAATTCTCTCGGCCAGAGGTAATGTTGCCAAGTCTCCAATGATCTCACCAATGCATAAAGCTCCTTTTCATATGTCGAATAGTTCAAAACAGCCCCATTTAGTTTTTCACTAAAATAAGCTATTGGTCGTTGTTCCTGCATTAAAACAGCTCCAATACCTATTCCTGAAGCATCACACTCAATTTCAAAAGTTTTAGAAAAATTAGGTAAGGCTAGCAAAGGAGCACTACACAATCTTTCTTTAATTTCAGAAAATGCATGTTCTTGCTCATTACCCCAATGAAACCCTACCGATTTCTTAACAATTTCAGTGAGTGGTGCAGCTAGTGTACTGAAATTTTTGACAAATCGTCGATAAAAACTAGCCAAACCATGAAAACTTCTGACCTCAGAAAGTGACTTAGGCGTGGGCCATTCCTTGATAGCCTTGACCTTTTCTTCATCCACTCCAATCCCATTTGCGCTAACAATATAGCCAAGAAACACAACTTTTTCCAAGCAAAAAGAACACTTTTTTAAATTGGCATACAATTTTTCTTTTCTCAAAACATCAAACACACAATGCAAATGTTCAATATGCTCATCTAAGCTTTTGCTAAACACCAAAATGTCATCAAAATAAACTACAACAAATTTACCAATAAACGCCCGCAAGACATGGTTCATTAATCTCATGAATGTACTAGGTGCATTAGATAATCCAAAAGGCATTACCAACCACTCATACAATCCATGTTTTGTTTTAAAAGCAGTTTTCCATTCATCACATTCTTTCATCCTAATTTGATGATACCCACTTTTCAAATCAATTTTTGTGAATATACTTGACCCATGCAATTCATCCAACATATCATCTAGTCTAGGAATGGGGTATCGATACTTTACCGTGATGTTGTTGATAGCCCTGCAATCCACACACATCCTCCAAGTCCCATCCTTCTTAGGTACAAGTAATACTGGTACGGCGCATGGACTCATGCTTTCTCTCACGTGGCCTTTCTTTAGCAGCTCCTCAACTTGCCTTTGAGTTTCCTTCGTTTCTTCCGGATTACTTCTATATGATGGCCGGTTAGGAATGGCAGCACCTGGTACAAAATCAATCTGATGCTCTATTCCTCTTATGGGTGGCAATCCATTAGGAACATCATCTGGAAACACATCTTCGTATTCTTGTTTTTTTCCCTCTTTCTTTTCACTCCCTTTTTCACTTTTTTTCTTTGTAATATCAGCCTCACTATTTATTTTCAACTCACTCTCTCTTTTCATTTTCATTTGATCTTCATACACTTGTTTGGGAGTCAATGGTACAATAGTAATAGATCTGTTATCTTTTACAAGAGTATGCCGATTTTTGAAACCATCATGAGTAACCTTCCTATCAAATTGCCATGGTCTGCCCAACAATATGTGACCCGCTTGCATTGGAACGACATCGCAAAGCACTTCATCCTTGTACTTTCCGATTGAAAACGAGACTAATACTTGCCTTGTCACCTTAACCTCCCCACAATCATTCTACCATTGCAGCCTATATGGTCTAGGGTGTTTCAAGGTATGTAACTTTAACTTTTCAACCAAAGTAGTACTAGCAACGTTTGTACAACTTCCCCCATCAATGATCATACTACACACCTTATTATTTACATGGCACCTACTATGAAAGATGTTCTCCCTTTGCTCATCAACATCATCTTCTTTGACTTGGGCACTTAAAGCATGCCTAGCCACAAGTGACTCTCCCTCCACCGGATATTCAATATCATTGTCACTAGTGTCTTTTGGCATCTGATCATCATCATCACTCTCACTTTCAGTCTCCACATCTCCGTTAGCATGTGCAATCATGGTTCTCTTGTTTGGACATTGTGAAGCTATGTGACCTGTTCCCAAACACTTAAAACACTTAATATCACGATTACGAGTTGGTAATTCAGTTTTACCTCTATTGACATTGTCAACTTCATCTTTTCTCTTTGGTGCTTCTGTTTTGAATTTGGAATTAGCCCCTTCATCTTTCCTCCCATTCGACCTCCATGAAGTAGAGGATCTTGAATTTTGGAAAGATCGAGTTCCCTTCCTTTTAAGTTGTCGTTCTACCTTTATTGCCATATGCACCATGTCCTCCAACTCCACATAATGTTGCAACTCAACTACATTTGCAATGTCCCGATTCAGCCCATTGAGAAACCTTGCCATGGTAGCTTCTCTATCCTCCTCTATATTAGCCCTGATCATGGAAATCTCTATCTCCTTGAGGTAATCTTCCACGCTTTTAAAGCCTTGAGTAAGACTTTGTAACTTCTGAAATAAGTCCCTATGATAGTGACTAGGAACAAAACGCCTCCTCATGATAGC
>JAYDYQ010001427.1:0-16210 GCA_034814905.1 Penstemon davidsonii | reverse complement strand
GCCTATTTCAGCTTACTCGGCTGATGAGTTTTACTAGTCTGTTTAGTCTTAGGTAGCTTACTAGGTTTCCTGACCTTTTGAGCATCAATAGACTTTTTCTTTCAAGGCTCTGATTTCCTTTTAGAGAATAATGCAATTTCTTCTTTAAAGTTCATTTATATTTTCAATACGAATTGCATACTCCGCTTTTAGAGTTTCATTCTCATGTTTAAGCTTTTAGTAGTCAGCTGATTCTTGAGGTTGTTCAACCTGAAGTTTCAGTGATCTGATTTGCTCTTTCAGCAGAGTCATCTCTTCATTAAGCTTGACAAATGCACCAACAATATTTGAATTTTGTAATTCAGCATTTATTCAACCGATTCAAATAGTGCATTTCATTAATCAGTAGAAGTTACCTCAGTTTCAGAGTCATCATATTTTATGGCAGTTAAGCATAAAGTTTCAGGTACTTCTTCAAACTCTTTGTCAGACGACTGTCGGTCTGAATAAGATGTGCAGGAGTTTATTACCTTTGCTGCATCAGCTAACTTTGTTTTGCTCTTACTGAGCTTACGCTCCTTTTTGGCACGCTTTTCCTTTTCAGCAAACTTCAGAGATGATGAGTGTGGATGATCTTTGATCAAGAGTCCATACTCTTTGTCATAGCTCTCTCTAAGTTTTGCTTTTGAGGAATCCCTGTTTTCCTGAAAATGATCAGAAGAAAATGAAATAGCATTTTTATATTTTAATTTCATTTTCTTTTTATAAAACTTCTCAAAATCATTCAGAAGAAGGGTAACGTCGTCAGAAGTGTATGCTTTTTTTGAATTCAGCAGAGTCTTATGTTTTGACTTGTCTGTTGATTTTCTTGACTTGTCTGACGCGATAAGTGCAGCAGTAGGGTCTGAACTGGTTGACACATCTAATCCCATTCTTGGCATCTTAAACTCGTAAGCTTTGAGAGATGAGAACAGTTCGGAAAGAGAAATCTTCTCTAAATCCCTTGATTCTTCCATGGCTGTCACCTTCATGTTGAATTTAGGTGGAAGAGCCGCGAGAACCTTCATGGTGATCTCCTTGCCTGAAAACTTTTTACCAAGCCTTAGAACTTCGTTCAGAGTTTTGGTAAATCTGGTATCCATTTGGTCAATCGTTTCGCCAGACTTCATTTGAAATTTTCAAACTCCTCAAGAGCCACACTGAGCTTATGTTCTTTGATAGCGTCGTTTCCTTCTCTCAGCTCGCAGACTTTATCCCACATCTCTTTTGCTGTCTGCAAATGTTTGATCTTCAGGAATCTGTCTTCGTCTACAGCTTTGAACATGATGAACTTAGCCTTTTTGTCAAGATTGACTAACTTGACTTCTTTGGGTGTCAGCTCATCCAGCTCTTTGTCAACAATCTGATCAGGTTGGTCAGCAACCTTCACAGTCTTCTTAAATCTGAATGGTCCATTAGTGATACATGTAAACATGTCTTCATTGTAAGCAGCAAGAAGGATTTCCATTCTGATTTTCCAATTTTCAAAGTCCATATGGAATGTGAGGAACATGGCTTATGCACTCCATTTTTCAAAAAGTTTTGATTTTTCAAATTATGCTATTTTTGAATTTTTTTGAAAAACACACCAAGGATCAAGTTCGTTTGATCAGGTAGAGGATCAGATGAACCAATCTGCTCTGATCCAATTTTCTGTAACTTTTTCTATCAGCAGACTAAGTTGATTTGATTCGTAAGACTACTATGTTGATTTAGCACTCAGTAGATTCAGCAGAGTTGACCACTCATCTGATTCGGATATACTCAGAGTTTCAAAACTTGTATGCAGCGGATTTTATCAAGTATGTTTTTCAAACAAGTTCCTCTTTAAAGTTTTAACCCAGTTTGTAAATTCCTCAATTTAAAAGATTGTTCTCTTAAAACAGTTTGTTTACTTCTGAAAATATACAAGTTAAAAACAAGTAATCAAACACAAGGAATTTTTATAGTGGTTATATGGATTTAAGTCCTTTAGTCCACTATTCCAAGTCACGAAGATCTTGGGTTATACTATAAACACACAGTTTACAATATACAAAGCTTGCGCAATTCAACAAATGAGAAGCCACAAGTGCGCAGTAAGAAATCACTCAGAAATCCTACTCTCCGAAGCTAGATCACTCACTAAGATGGATCTTTACTTCTTACAGCACTCAGTACAGGAAATCACTCATAGACCTATACTACGAAGTTATATCACTCACAAAGACGGATATAAGCTCCTTACAATTCTCAGTTGAAAGTCACTTAGACAGACAACGTTTGATCTTTGTTCTTCAACAAAAAGCTTCGTCAACAGATGACTTCGCTTGCGATCAGACGATTCAACTAATGGATCTTGCTCTATAGATGTGATCTTGGATTTTGCAAATCTCTTTTCAATCTTCAGTCCCTGGTCTATTTATACTCTCGGATTTGAATTTCTGCCCATTGAAGATAGGTGAAATTACTCTTTAATCCTGAGCAACGGTCTTCTTCTCTGGACGGCAACTTTTGTAGAATGTCACTGTACACTCTGCTGTACGGATTTCTACTTTATGTCCAGTCGCATTTAGCTTGTTACCATTGATAAGCTTACTAACCGACTTCACTTCACTGATGGGATCACTCTGCTGATGATCACTCTACTGATGATCACTCGGCTGATGAGTACTCTGCTGATTCAAGAATGAACACATCTATCTTGACTCGGCTGATGATATAACCAGTCTGATCTTTACTGATCTGATAGCCCACTCTTCTGATTCGGTTACTTAGCTTCCAGACCGTGATATAGGTTTCACTAAGCTTTTCAGTTCTTTGTTGATGACATCCTTTTTAATCTTCAAAACCATTCTGGCCTTTTTGTCATCTTCAAAACCTTCTTCAATATCAACCAACAATTTCAATCCAAATTTCTTGAATAGATCCCTTGTATACTTGGCTTGATTTATGAATATGTCATCCTTCATTTGTTTGATTCGTAGGCCTAATAAGTAGTTGAGTTCTCTCATCATGCTCATTTTAAACTTGTTTTGTATCAACTGAGATAACTTTTTACACATTTGTTTGTTAGTAGAACTAAAATAATATCATCTACATAAATTTGAACAAGTAAAATATGGTCATCCAATTCAACTCTGAACATAGTCTTGTCAACTTTACCCTTTTGAAATCCTTTCTTAGAAGAAAATCAGATAAAGTATCATACCAAGCTCTAGGTGCATGTTTTAACCCATATAATGCTATCCTGAATCTGTAGACTTTATCTCCATTTTGGAAATCTTTAAAACCAGGTGGTGGCTCAACATATACTTATTCCTATAGTTCACCATTAAGAAATAAACTATTCACATCCAATTGATATACAATAAAATCCATGTGAGCAGCATAGGCCAAGAACAGTTTGATAGCTTCAATCCTTGCTACTGTTGCAAAAGTCTTATCAAAGTCAATGTCTTCCTCTTGACAGTAACCTTTGGCCACTATTCTTGCTTTGTTTCTTGTGATGACTCCTTGTTTATCCATCTTGTTTCTGAAAACCCATTTAGTGCCAATTACTCTTTGATGATCAGATCTTGGAACTAGATAGCAAACCTAGCTTCTTTCAAATTGATTTATCTAATCTTGCATTGCTTCAATCCAACTTGAATTATTAAGAGCATTAAGAGCATCCTCAATTTTGTTTGGCTCTTCTTGAGATATAAAGATACAATATAATAGTTCATTTGATGTGGATCTCTTTGTTCCAACTCTGTCAAGAGGATCACCAATCACTAATTCAGGTAGGTGATTCTTGAGTCATCTAAGATCAAGAAGTAAATGAGGGTGTCGTTCTCTTGAACTTTAAATATTGAAATCAGCTGAAGACGTCCCTGCCGTTGAATGCTAACACCCTGATGATCTCTCCGCTATTAGTAACTCAGTTGTTCCATCAATAGGTGACTGATCTCTGCTGTTATCTCCATCAACTAAGTTGTCATAAACATAGTTCAATTCAGGTAGATGAATAGGAATATGATCTTATTTTGCACTAAGTTTCTGAACATCTTTTGTTACATCTGGATTTGAGCTTTGAACTTCTTTAGAAACATTAGTAGGTTCATTAATGCTGAAGAGTTCTTTTGTTAAAGACTCTTCTACTAGTAAGGTTCTTTTGTAAATTTCCCTAAAAACAACATGAATTGACTTTTCTACTAGTAAGATTCTTTTGTTAAAGACTCTATAAGCTTTACTAACATATGAGTAACTTACAAATACAATTTCATCAGTTTTTTCTGCAAATTCTGCTTTCCATAGTTGAGTACAAAACACTTACTACCAAAAATTCTGAAATTATGAATATTTGGTTTTCTGTTCTTCCATAACTCATAGGGCGTTTTATTGATCATGCATTTGTTTTGAGTGTAGCATGCTGCATTTGTAGCTTCTGCCCAAAATCTTTGAGGTAATTTGACTTCAGCAGTCATTGTTCAGAGTTATGTTTCTTCTTTCAGCAACTCCATTTTGTTGTGGTGTTCTGGCAGCTGAGTACTCGTGAGTAATTCTTTTCAAATTACAATACTCCTCAACAATGGAGTTTATAAACTCAGTGCCTCTGTCTGGTCTAATCCTCAAAATCTTCAAGTCCGTTTGATTTTGAAGCTTCTCCATCATATTAGTCAGATCGTGCTTGGTATCACTTTTGTTTTTCATAAATACCACCAATGTGAATCCTGAAAAGTCAAGCAATATTTCTTTCCACCAATGCTAGATGGGTCAATAGGTCTAAACATAGCCATGTGAAGAAGCTCAAGTACTCAGCTTGATGATTGGTGCTTCTTGCTTTTGAATGATGATTTAAACTGTTTGCCTTTCTGACAAGCTTCACAAAGTTTGTCATTCTTCATGTTAATGTTTGGAAGTCCTTCCACCAGATTATGCATCACCAATATGTTGAGGGTCTTGAAATTAACACGGTTCATTCTTTTATGACATAACAAACTGTCTTCACTTGATGATGTTGCAACCAAGCACAAGTCAGTTCTTGGGTCAACAGAGTCCCAATCTACAACATAAACATTCTCTTTTCTGTGACCTGACAGAAGAACCTTCTTTGATTTTATATCTTCAATGAAGCACTTATCTTATGAGAACATCAATGAAAATCCCTTGTCACAGAATTGGCTGATGCTTAGAATATTGAATTTCAAACCCTTGGCATAGGACACATCTGATATCTCAATGTTTTATTTGACAAGCTTCCCATTTCCTATAACTTGGGAAGTCTTGTTATCTCCAAACAAAATTGAAGGTCCATCAAACTCAATCAGGTTAGTTAATTCCTTCTTGTTTCACACATGTGTTTTGAACAGTCACTGTCAAGATACCATATAGCATTTGAGCTCCTTTCCTTGAGTTACAAAACATATGTTGGTTGGGCCCTGATGGGTTAGTTTCACCTTTCACAACCCAAACTTGTTTAGTATTGACATGTTTAGATTTATGTGCATCATGTGTTTTCTGATAACATCATTCTTAATATTTTTCTTCTGAGTATGCTGTTTATAATGGAAATATAGTTCATATGTTGGATAAGTTGCATGATATGGAGGATAAACATGCAAATGGGGAGGATATGGTGCATAATGATAACTGGGTGCATTGTATGGATGCATAGGTGGATAATATGATAAATGCATTTCTTGGTATCCATACTATGGCTCATATCCTTGCTCAACAGTAGAATTATATATAGTAATACTTAGACTGTTTCTTGAATGACATTTTACTATACCTACTGGCTCCAAAATATGATTTCTCCTTAGGTTTAGCAGATTGTTTTTCATTTTTGCTCTTAATCAGGTTTAAATTGTTGTTTGAGTTTTGTCTGTTGTTTTTTCAGAGTTACCTGCTTGTTGAACCAACTCCTGGAGTCCTTAGTTTCTTGGTGAAAACCTCTTCCACCTTTGGAGATTCCTTACTTTTGATACAAATGAGTATTCTACCATCATGAGTTGATGTGAATGTTCCTTGTGTCATAATATCTTTAGAGTCCGATGTTTGTCCAAAACCCAATCCAGTTTTGTTAGTAACTGCTCTCTGTGCATTTATTGTCATCTAATGACCTAGATGAGTTAATTTATGGTGCAAGTAAGGTTTCCAATTCAGAGTTTCTGGATTTGATTTTATCATACTCAAGTTTCATAGTATCTCTTTATTCTGTAACAACTTTGTGCTCATCTATCAGAGTCTCATGTCCAAGCTTTTGATCAATACATTCTGAATAGTAATTGGAGTTTTCTAACTCAACTGTCAGTCTGTCGTTTTCTTCTTTTAGAAGGTCAACTCCTCCTTTAGTTTAGCATAATGATTCATTAATGTCATGTTATATCTTTTGAAATGGATCATATGTTTCATCAATGATGTCTTCTTCCGTTGGAGGTTTAGAAGTTACCTCATCATCAGATTCATTAGCTTCCTTAACCTTTAGACATATCAAGCTAGGGACCTCTTCAACATATGAATCTGAGTTTGTATCATCACTTTCATTTGACGTGCAAGAACTTAGTTGTTTGGCCACTTCAGCAAACAATATATTTCCTTTATCAGCTCATGCCTTGTTGTGTACACAACATCAGTGAGTTTATTCACTTGAGGATATGGGCATTGCCTCCAATAATGTCCATCTTTCTTGCAGTTAAAACAAAGATCTTTATTTGCTCTTCGTTCAACATTAGTTTTTTCACTTTTCTGTGATGTTGATGTAGATGCTGATTTTATGGGATATATTTCTTTGGATTGGTACTTCTTCTTGTACTTATGTTTTAATCCCTGTATCAGCAGCACCACTTCTTCAGCTATGCACAACTTCTCATCACCCTTTGACTTCTCATTTTTATTGTGGCTTTTTGACTAGTTTGTTTGTCTATCTTTCTTCTTTTTGTGACTTGTATTTTCAGTAGCCACCAATGCAGAGGTAGGATATGAAGTTGATGTTTCATCCAATCCAATTCTCTTCATATCAAATTCATAAGCTTTCAGGGATGAGAACAGCTTTGTCAAAGGCATTTTGGCTAAGTCTCTTAGCTCTTTCATGACAATAATCTTCATGTTCCAGTTTGATGGAAGAGCTTTGAAAATTTTATTATTTAGCTCTTTGTCAGTGTAAGTCTTTCCTTATGATAGGCAGTTACTCACAATTGTTGTAAATCTGGCATCCATTTGATCAATGGTTTCACCAAGCTTCAATTTGAAGTTTTCAAACTTCTCCATTGCACATTAAGTTTGTTTTCCTTTGTGGCTTCATTCCCCTCATTCTTTTCACAGAGGAAATCCAACACTTCCTTTGCAGTTTTGAAGAGAGCCACTTGCCTGAACCAGTTGGTGTCAATGGCTTTGAAAAGTATGTATCTGTCAACTCTGTCCAGGTTATGTTTCTTGACTTCATCAACAATCATCTCCTCCAAGGTCTTCTCCAAGAATTCTCCTTCTTTTCCTGGGTTTAATTTAACAATCTTTATAGGACCAGTGGTGATGACCTTCCACATATGATCATTGTACGCTGACAGAAACAACTCCATTATGATATTCCATTCACTGAACTCCATGGCATTGATTTGCAGTAGATGATTGAATCCTTCCATGATATGAGTGTGAATTTCGAAAAATATGCAGCTTTTGGAAATGTTTGGTTAAACCCCAAAGGATCAGGATCGTAGACCAGTGCAGGTGATTCAAATGAATCACATGCTTTGATACCACTTGTTGGTCCGAAGTGGTCGAAAAGGGTCTAAAGGGGGGAGGGGTGAATTGACATTTTAAAACTTCTCAAAAATTATCCCAAGTATGTAAAGAATTGTGTTGTTTAAGTAAACAGATGAGTGGGACACTTAGCTGTTAGCAGTAAGCTGACAGCGTAATAAAGCACTCAGATAGCTGCTAGCAGTAAGCTGACAGCGTAGTAAAGCACACAACTATTCAATCGTTCAGCAAAGTAAAAACTAGTTTATAAATCATAGTCTATTTGAGTTATGCTGCGAAATAAAATGGAGTTTTAAATCAAACGTTTTTAACAAACAATATTTTGTAGATGACCAGTCTGTTCGTATGATTGAGCAAATTTAAATGCAGATTTTAAAGAACATAAAATTTATAGTGGTTCAAGGGTGGTGTAATTCCTCTAATCCACTCTTCTTTCCTAACACGTTGGAAGGCTATTTGCACTATTCTTTTAGAACAATACAACACTTGACGTTTACAAATTCTACGTTTAAGTGGAACTTTTACACTCAATGTAAATTACAGAAATCAATCTCTTAGACTAATTCATCACCAAAAGAACTCTGCTTTTCACGGTTTATAACTCTTAGAAATAAACTCTCAAATACAATCTTATTGTTTGCAAAAATCTAAGTTTCTCACAACGAAAGTAGTTTTTATCTTAAAACAACTTTGTGGTTTTGCTCGCAGTTTGTGCTTGATTTCATATTACAAAAGTTGTTTTTGTCTTGAAACCAATCGCTATTTATAAGGGTGATTGGAATTGAGTTCGTTGAAAGATTCCTCCAATTCCAGGAATGCCCTTAATCTTTTCTACCAATTTCAAACAGCTAGAATGTCTGCAAGCGGCTCTGGCACTGTTCAGTACTATTGTTTGTACTGTTTGTGTCAGTCGCATTAAATGCACCCGGATGTTTGATGTATTTTGAATTTATTCCTTATGATTAGAATTTACTCTTTGATCCTCGTATAAAAGACACTCCATTAAATATGTATGCCGTTCCAATAACTTAATGACTTAGCTCCTGAACCAGTCGGCTGATTGGTTGTGCTCTGGATCAAAACTAATATGTTGTCTTGACTCAGATATTGTACTTAGCTCTTCAAGTAAAGTCTTCACTTGAACTTCAATGTTGGATTTCTTCAATAAATTAATCAGTAAACTACGCTGATTAATCCTTCAAATCTTGACTATGATACTTGACTTCTCAATACCCTTTTGTTTGAACATAAACAACAAGCTTCCATTACTTAGTTTTTTAACTCACTTGGCTGACTTATAAACTTAACTATATATTATCATCAAAATCAAATTTACCCTATAGGCTGATCACACATAGTCGTTGTTTCTTGAGTTAATAAATTTTCTTCCAACACTTTTGAAGCATCTCATATAGGTAGGAGATTTTAATAGTGCAGCTCATCATCCGACAAAACTTGTTGCCAATGATTTTTTGTTTTCTTCTGGTTATCGAACTCTATTGTTTCTATCAGCCTTCAATTGTTGAGCAATCATCACGGGTTTCTCCTCTTGAGAGTGGATTCTGCCGTAACCAACAGATTGGTCAGTTCGTGAAGAGCAAGGTTTCTATCTTCCATGTTGAAGTTCAACACGAACTGGTCGAACGAGCTAGGCAGAGTATGGAGAAGGAGGCCAGTGCTAAGATCAGCGTGCAATTCCACGTCTAATCGCACCAGTTTTTCAACCAGGTTGATGAAACGCAGACAGTGATCCTTGACACTGCTTCCCTCGGCCATCTTGAGATTAAACAACTCCTTAGTGGCCGCGAACCTTTACGTACGAGACCTTTCTCCAAACATCTGTTGGAGGTGGAAGTATATCTCTAGCAAGCGGTATAGCAGCATGTTGTTTCTGCAACGAACCTGAAATCATCATCAACCCTTTTAGCATGGGCGGTTCGTTGTTCCTCAGTAGCTCGTGCTGCGGGTGCAGCAGGCATAGGTGTCTCGAGTACATAGCTCCGACGTTCGAAGTCGAGGACTATCCTCAAGTTTCTCAGCCAGTCGACAAAGTTTGTCCCATTCAGTTTATTAGCGTCGAGGATGACAGATAATGGATTCTTAGACATTGTTCAATAAATATCCACAAATGGAAAGAAGACAACGTTCAGCTGACTGATTTATGCTTAATACTTATAATTAACAAATTTTGGTCTTGGTTTCGAAAAAGTTCTCCCACTATTTTGTCGAAACAATCACCACTTTGATTGCTCGGGAAATCTTATCTCCTAGTAGATCTTGACGTCCCAGCAGACATTAATTGCACCCACGACTCGTGGCCATACAATTAGTTCTCCAGGTAGGTATACTTTTACCAATTGTTTCACTACACAACCTTCAAGCTATTTTGCCTCGGTTTTCTCACTTATCTAGCACTGCTACATCATAAGTGTTACTAATCGTTAAGTCTAACCCATCAATCATGATGAGCAACGGGCCCGGTCGTGAAATCCCCGTAACTGGTTATCGGTCGATATTCACTTCCAGTCCTCACCCTTGTCGAGTTTAGTTAAAAATAGGAATCGAGGAATTTCGCTTATTGTCCCTTTCTTCGACTCGGGTGCCAGCCTCTGGATCACCTCCATCGATAAGTAGACAACTTACGCTAGTTCCTATTGATGGAAGGCTTGGATCTTTAAAACTTCATTTTAAATATACCCAATGTGACTTAATATTTAATTCGAGAGGGGGTTTTCGGGTTTGAAAGTTCATACTAACTCTCCTCGAGATCTCACCGCATAAGTTATGCTTTATCTTTTATTTACGATCTAGATTCTAGCGTGCATCACATACAAGCTAAATAAATAAATCGATAAATAAATTAAAACATACAAGCCTAGCATACATACTACCACAATAAGTTTTCGATCGGGAGCCTCCTATGTGGGCCATCATCGAGCCATGATGTTGGCCCAATTGGTCAATCTAAACGGTTCTTAACGGAGCTATGCTATTACAAAAATAACCATGCATACCTGGCCTTCAACTCTTCTTGGGCTCCCACCTTGCTTGTAACGGACCTCCATCCTAAACTATTTAAAACAGTAAAGCCCTAATCTATTACTAAGGCTCAAAGTGGCCCAAAAACTTAAAGCTCGCAGGCCCAATAAAAACCAAACAATAAATTAAACTAATCACATCTACCCTAGGGTCAAGGCTCGGCACGATCGAAAACCACGTAATTAGTTCACGTAGAGCAAGAAACAAGCAAACAACTTTTTACGTATTTCTTTCTTACTTTTAAAACTCCTTTTAAAAATAACAACCTATGATTCTTACTTTAGTCACTACTAATTATGACAAAATCAATTTTCGGCTAAACAAAACATTTTTCCGCATAAAAACAGATTCGGATTTTTCAACTTTTGAAAATTATAGTTCGGCCCCTCAACTTAAGGAAATTACATTTTTAACCCCAAAGTTTTTGAAAAGTTACAAAACAGCCCCCAAAAACAAATCGGTCAGAGGACCAGAAAATAAAATTTTGAATCCAGAAAATTTTCGGTTTTGCAAACAGACCCCTGAACTTTCGGAAATTACAAAACAATCCTTTAATTTTTGGAAATTGCAAAAACGACCCAAGAACACGTACATACTAGAATTACAAAAACAGTCCAGATTTTTCAAAAATTTCCAGAAAGCAGAAAATAAATTTCCAGCCCTTATTTCAGAAAAATCGCGATTTGCACAAAAAACCCTGAAGTTTCGAAAACTATAAATCTGCCCCAAATCTCAATATGCGATTTTACCCAATCATAGATCATATCATAACAAGCAAGAATCATCACACAGAACATAACAAACGCAAATATCCATATATTATATTATGTTCAGGCCTTTTCACATAATAGTAATGGAATTGGCTCTGATACAACTGTTGGGATATCTCGGTTGTCAAAACAACGAGAGTGCGGAATTTAAAATTTTTTCGAGATACCCATCAGTCCCAAGATATAATTTCCACCTTATGTATGCGAAAAGGTTGAATCAAACAACAACAATAAACATGAAGGGGGTGATATGCGATTTTTACCTCACCACAGACAAGGTGGTGGTAACCTCCGGCTTTGTTGTTGATTCACAAGCAGTGATCCAATTGTATCACCTCCAGAGTGTATTCACACCAGCTGGATTGTAGTAACACCTTCAAGTCACATGCTACGAACTACATCTTGAAGGTTGTCAATGGAGGAAGAAGCAGATCTAGATTCAGATCTAGATCCAGATATGGAAGACCAGAGAGAGAGGGGGCGGCGCAGGCAGGGGGCGGCTAGGATTTATGCAAGAGTGTGTAAGATTGTGTTTGAGTCTCTCCTAGACTCCTTATATAGGCCCCCTTATTTAACCTAGTCTTGCAAGACTTCTTCTGGGCTATTAATTAAAAGGCCCATGTCTTGCAACTTAATTTAATTAACCCATTAATTAAATTAGCCCAATTAATCTGATTAATATCTCTCAATTAATTAACACTTTAATTAATATTTAATTAATTAGACTATCTAATTAATTATTCTTTCAATTGAATTAACACTTTAATTCATTTATTGATTTAACTCACTTAAATCAAATATTTCCTTTTTATGGCTGTCACTGTCCAACTGTATTGTGTGTGACCCTCTAGGTTCACCATCAATTGGCAGCAGGCCCACGAACCTTTCGTGATTTAATTTACGAGCAATTAATTGCTCCGATCAACTAAACCGTTTTAATTGACCACTCCAGAATTAATCTCCCTTATTAATTCAGAAGTGGTCACACCTCATGGTCGATGTCTAGCCACAAGCCCATGAGGCCCAACTTCAGGTGAATTTATATTTGTGAACCTCACCTCTTATAACTGCCATGCACATACGGTCCTTCTATCGACTTAATTTCTCGATCGATACCTAGGGTGTGTGAATTGATCGGCAACTCTAATTATCTCGATAACTATACTTTCTAATTCGGGATAATAATCCAGTGTGACTGCTAAATTTGGAAACCCCTTTCCAAATCCGTCACCGACCGTGGCCACGGGTTTCTCGGATCTATTATCTAAGAATCGTATAGGAAATTATCTCATCCATTACGATGAATCGGTAGATTCCATATTGGTACTAACCACTCATGTACACAACTAGCTTGTTTATTACAGAATAACCTATTACAAGCTAAAGTGAATTGGCTTGCTGGGCACTATCCTATCATCCATCAGCTAAGTGGAATTGGTCAACAAGCTCTCCAACGGTATAAATGCACCTAGAGTAATGAAAGCTTTTAAAGAGGGGTATTAAAGGCAAATTATTACGAATTAAATTCAAATTCCCTCGAATCAGCGGATAGCATTTAATTTGACTGACATAATCGTACTGAATCGTACAACAGTGTACCTTGAACAGTCTGCAAATAGCCATTCAGATTGGACCGTTACTCAAGGATTAAAAATGCAAATTTGCCAACCTTCAGACATATTTTCAAATATGAGAGTATAAATAGATTCAAGACTCAAATGAAGGATACAACAAAACAACACTTGCTAATTTTCATGTCTAAACTCAAGAGCAAGTATCTATCAGTCGAGTCATCTATTGACAGCCAAGTCATTTGTTGACGAAGCAAAGAGTTGAAGATCAAGATCAAACACTTTCATATCTAAGTGCTATTAAACTAAGTGTTGTAAGAGGTTATATCAAAACTTAGTGAGGAGATATAACTTCATTTCTTTAGCTAAGTGCTTTAGAATATGATTATATGCGTGAACAATACTTAGAACTGAGTGTTCTGCTTGAAGCTTATCATTTGTTGTAAACACTCAAGTATTGTACTAGGTTACTTAGTGTTTCAAGTATAACCTAAATCTTTGTGATTTAGAAAAGTGGACGAGGAGGTTTTTCTGCTTGCCAAACCACTATAAAATTCCTTGTGTGTATACTTTCTTGCATTTCATCTTGCATATTTCAAGTAGCTAAGTAAAACACTCTAAAAGAAATTTCTTTTAAAAATGAGGAAATTTTAACTTGGGGGTAAAATTCTCTTTATGCTTTGAAAAGTCTAAGTTGAGTCAAACCTTTGTTTGAAAAACATACTTGCATAATATCCGTTGCATCATTGTTTGAAACTCTTCAAACCTTAAGTGTAGATGTTTTGAAAAGCTAAATTGGCTAAGTATTCTACCCTGCTGACAGCTTACTGCAAACAACTGAGTAGTCTTAACCTCTAATAACACAGTCTGCTTAAGAGAA
Source organism: Penstemon davidsonii (assembly GCA_034814905.1). Lineage (NCBI taxonomy): Eukaryota > Viridiplantae > Streptophyta > Magnoliopsida > Lamiales > Plantaginaceae > Penstemon > Penstemon davidsonii. The sequence continues at coordinate 2,210 of JAYDYQ010001427.1, read as the reverse complement.
AGAGAAAATTTTTAAAAAGGTTAGAGGTCGATTAACCCCCCCCCCCCCCCTAGAACTTATTAAAAACACTTGGGACCAACATTTTCTTATCTGGAAAGCATTGTGGCATAACAACAATTGTACCCGTGGCAGAGGCACGAGTTGTGGGTTTGCACTGTTGCAAAACGCTCGAAGCAACTCCTACAATAATTTTCAAAATTGAGGAGCTAAAGTTAGATTTGTCTTCTCTATATTGTTATGTTCATCCAGTTTTAGCTCTCGCTCCAATAATAGCATCCTTCAAATTTAGCTATCTATTACTCACTCAGTCCTTTTTGTCTCCCTTAGTTTTGGCACGAAGCTTTAATACAAGAGTAAAAAAGGTGAGATTTTAAGATATTTTTATATTTATGCCCTTAAAGGTAATAATAGAGAATTAGTGGTGTCGAAATCATTACTTTGTGTGAGATGGTATTTTGTGAAAAACATACATTCTAGGAAATATAATGTTATTTTGAGAGTTTCCGAATAAAGAAATAAGACCGAAAATAAATGGACAGAGGGAGTATATTTATTGTTTTCAAATATTCAATTATAAAAGATCATATAAAGTATATTTTATTGCATAGTAAACACAAGAACAATAAATATTTATTTTTTTACAAATGAAACAAAATTATTGTATTGATATATCCAGATTTAATGACTATATTCAAATATGATGATTTTTTATTCAAATTTATCTATACAATTAAATCTAAATTTGACAGATGTATTAAAATTTAGCTGATAAATTTAAATTTGGTTATAAACACCTTTCATTTTTGTCCTCTTTGTCTGCATAAAATAATGAAGAGCCAAATTAGCTCTTCAAGTGCCCCGCTTGGCTATTATTTTTGCCTCCTATTGTTTGAAAAAATTGGTATTTGAGTAGTCAATTATCATATTTAATATGTAAGTTCCACTTTTTACTCATTTTCTATTTAATTTGCTGGTTGAAGTATTAGTAGCTTACTGCGTTGTGATTTTGATAGCTTTGTTTTGTTTAACATGAAAAAGTGTATGGTTGTCATGGTTTTTGAATGGTGGAGCCAAAAATCATTTTCTATATATGTTTAGTGAATTGAAAAGAAGGGCTAACGGATTTTTAAATTTTCATTTTCTCTTACTTTTGGCGGTCGGGAGGATTTTGTTGTTATCTGCCAGTTGTTTTTTAGAATTTTTAATTAAGTCCATTTGTCGTTTCATGATCCTTGTCTGTTTACTGTTCATATTAAGAAGAAGGACTTAACGGTTTTTAACGGATTTTTTTAATTTCCATTTCTTTTACTTTAATTGATCGGGAGGATTAAGTTGGTCACCCAATCGATTTTCGACTAAACTTCAAAGAAGTGTTCCATTTCAGCTTGGTTCTTAAGAAATACTAGGATAAAAGACTATGAACATATCTATCACGAATACGACAAATAAGAAAACTTAAAAAAAGCATTCAAGTGATTTGTTGCACCCAAAATTGGAAACATACTGAAAATATGTTTTAAAAGGTAGGTTTGCGGTGAAGGGTTATCTCCCTTCTAACATACACAAATGCATTTATGGTGTAACAGAGCAAGGTGTAATTGCGTTTTAGAATGAGATCACGTGTAATTCCAATAAAACCATCAATTAAACTCGATATGGAAACTGAAGCAAGAACATGTAAAGCCAACATTCATTATATTTTGTTAAACCGAAACATGTGGCTCGTGGAACTAATCTAAATGAAGATTCCAAGGTTTAATGGATAAGGATCATGAAACAACAAATGGGCGTAATTAATCACCTATTATGTACAAAAACACCAGAACTTTAGGGTTGCAAAATTAAGGCTTAACCTAGATTCAACTATTCAAGATTATGCTAATTCTAAATATTAGAGCAACGAGCTGGATTTGCTAATCAATAGGATGAATGCACACTAATGGAGAATGTGAAAAATGGGTATAAGGCAAGTTTTGGGTTTTGTGGGGAGTTTATTCATAAGCCCCTGTCGTTGTTACAATATTTTTTTTCATGTTGATGTAATTTTATTTATGTAAAATGTCTTTAGAAATTAGACAAACAAAGTACACGGTATAAGTAGTTTTAATTCAGGTTGGTAACCTTTTTGAGTTTTGGTGCTATTTTTGTGCAACAACTTTAATTTGAGTTTTGTGTGCTTTCTGTGCAATATCTTTAATTTGTTTTACTTT
>JAYDYQ010001426.1:0-53001 GCA_034814905.1 Penstemon davidsonii | reverse complement strand
GGGGTTTCATGAACAAGACATTTGATGTCAATGCATATGACTAGGTGGTTCGATAGGGGATCGAAAGCATCGAACGACCCGAACAGAGAAACCCATTGTGGAAGTGCGTAAAGCATATCAGTGATGGGATGTTTCTCAGGACTTATAACAGTGTACGATTTAGTCCTTAGACTTGAGGTGCTAGGGAGAATTCGGTATACGGGTGTGCGTACTTTGATTTAGGAGCCGGTCACGTAGCCTGACCATTGTGCGCCTACATTGGGTACGTACAGTAGTATACGCGGATGGTTAGCATCAAGATGGGATCTACCGACTCATTGTAATGAATGAGGGAATTTCCTGTACGTTCTTAGATAATAGATTTCGAGAAATCCATGGCCATGGTCTATGACGGATTTGGAAAGGAGTTTCCAAATTTAGCAGTCACACTGGAATTATTATCCAGAATTAGAAAGTACAGAATCGAGATAATTAGAGGTGCTGACTAATTCACACACCCTAGGTCTCGATCGGGAAATTAGTCGTTAGAGGGACCGTATGTACATGGTACTTATAAGAGGTGAGGTTCACTAATGTCAATTCACCTGAAGTTGGGCCTCATGGGCTTGTGGCTAGACATCGACCATGAGGTGTGGGTACACCTGAATTAATGGGAGATTAATTCTGGAGTGGTCAATTAAAGGAGTTTATTGATCGGAGCAATTAATTGAATATTAATTGCTCGTTAATTAAATCACAGAAATGTGAGCCTGCGGCCAATTGATGGTGAACCTAGAGGGCCACACACAATACAGTTGGAACTGTGATAGTCAATTGTAGAAAGAATTGATTTAAAGGGTTAAATCAAAGTAAAAGAATTAAAGGGTTAGTTCTAGGAGAGAGAAAATTAATTAGAATTATCTAATTAATTAAATATTTAATTAAAGGGTTAATTAAAGTATTAAATCTTTAATTAGATTTATTGGAACATTTAATTAAAGTGTTAATTAAATGAATGGGCCATTTAATTAAAGTGTTAATTGAATGACTGGGCTATTTAATTAAAAGAATTAATTAAATAGGAGGGATGGGCCAACTTAACTAGTGGCCCATTAGCTAGGGAGAGATAGGGTTTGAAGTGAGCTATAAATATGAGTCTTGGAGACTCAAAACCCTAAGCAACAAAAGCAAGAATCAAACCCTAGCCTCTCTCCATAGCCGCCGCCCCCTCCTCTTGCCCTAGCCGCCGCCGCCGCCGTCCAAATAGCCACACCGCCGCCGTGGTTGTGTAGATTGGCAGTGCACCATCTCTCTCCACCTTCTACTTCTACATCTAGAGTTGGATTTTGATCCAACTCTCGAATCTGACGTGTTTCTTTCCTAGTTATGAGCCTGAGGACTTAAGCAATCACAGATCTAGCTGGTGTGGACTTATCTCTAGAGGCACAACACTTGGGGTGCTCTAGTGATCCAAAAGGAAAACCGGAGAAACCACCACCTTGCCTATGGTGAGGTAAATCTCGATTTACCACCTTCAAATTTAGTAATTTGTTTCTAAATTGTTTTCAACCTTATTCATATGTGCTAATAAATGTTCTTGGGATTTGGTGTATGAAAAATTGAAAAATTTTATATTCCGCAACGTTGTATTTGACAATCATACCCATGGATTCCCAACAGTGGTATCAGAGCCAACTTATTATGCACATATGAAAAAGGCCTGAACGCATCAAAATTATATGCTTATATATGTTTGTTGTGTTCTGATCTTTGATTCTTGCTTGTTATGAAAAATTAAATGTTCGGATTTATGCACTTTTCGGTTTTTGGGCCAAAACTGTAATTACCGAAAATTTGAGGGCTTGTTTGCAAATTGCGATTTTTGTAAAATTTGGACAGAAAGTAAAATTTTAATTTTCTGCAATACTGGACCAAATTGTAATTTCTGGATTTTTCAAAATCTGGACCATTTTGCAATTTACGAAAGGTTAGGGTGTTTTTTGCTTTTTGCGTAAATCTGGGGTCTGTTTTGCAATAAACAAAAGTTTCTGGAAATTTTTTCAATTTTCTGCTTTCTGGTCCAATTTGCATATTCTGGAAATTTTGGGGCTGATTTGTAATTTCCAAAAGTTGAGGGGTCAAAATGTATTTTACGAAAATTCAGGGGCCGAACTGCATTTTTTCAAAGTTGAAAAACAGAAACTGTTTTGTGCACTAAAAGAGTTTAGTGAATCCGGAAAGTTAATTTTATCATAATTAGTAGGGACTAAAAGTGAGAATCAAAGGATCATTTTAAAAGGGGTTTTAAAATGATGTTTAGAGATTGTTTTAGAAAGGGGTTTTTAAAACTAGAATCTAAAGTATTTTAAAAGGTTGTTTTAAAATAGGATAAGAAATAAGAAAATGGGTTTTGCTTGTTTCTTGCTCTACGTGAAACTGTTTACGTGGTTTTCGATCGCGCCGAGCCTTGACCATTAGGTTAGATGTGATTGGTTAATTTTTAATTGTTGGTTTTATTGGGCCTGCGAGCCTTAAGTTTTTCGGCCACTTTGAGCCATTGTAATAGATAGGGCTTTACTGTTTTATTAGTTTAGGATGGAGGCCCGTTACAAGCAAGGTGGGAGCCCAAGAAGAATAAAGGCCATGTATGCATGGTAAAGTGTGTAATAGAGTAGGCCTCTTTGAAACCTATTAGATTGACCAATAGGACCATCTTCTTTGGCTCGATGGTGGTCCGCATAGGAGGCTCCCGATCGAAAACATACTGTGGTAGCATGCATGCTAGGTGTGTATGTTCTTTTTATTTACGTATTTATATTTTAGCATGTATGGTGATACGCGCTAGTATTTTAGATCGTAAATAAAAGATAATGCATAACTGGAACGGTGAGATCTCGAGTAGAGTTACCTCAACCTCTTAAACCCGAAAACCCCCTCTTGATAATTATATTAAGTCATATTGGGTACATTAAAATAAAGTTTTAATATCCAAGCCTTCCATCAATAGGAACTAGCGTGAGTTGTCCACTTGTCGATTAAGGTGATCCAGAGTCTGGCACCCGAGTCGAGGAAAGAGACAATACGCGAAACTCATTGATTCTCGTTTTTAACTAAACTTGACAAGGGTGGGGACTGGTCGGGACATAAATATCGACCATAACCAAGTTATGGGGATTTCATGACCGGGCCAGTTGCTCATCAAGATTGATGGGTTAGACTTAACGAGTAGTACCACTCATGATGTAGCAGTGCTAGATGAGTGCGAAAACCGAGGCAAAATAGCTTGAAGGTTGTGTAGGGACACAATTGGTAATAGTATACCTACCTAGGGAATTAATTGTATGGCCGCGAGTCGTGGGTGCAATTAATGTCTGCTGGGACGTCAAGGCCTGCTAGGAAATAAGATTTCCCGAACAATTGAAGGGGTAATTGTTTCGAGAAAATAGTGGGAGAACTTTTTCGATAACAAGTCCAATAGTCGTCAATTATAAGTATTAATTTAGATCAGTCAGCTGAACGTTATCATTTCATTTTGTAGATCATTTTGCGAAAATGTCTAAGAATCCATTATCTATCATCCTTGACACTAACAAACTGAACGGATCAAATTTTATCGACTGGCTAAGAAATTTGAGGATAGTCCTCGACTCCGATCGTCAGAGCTATGTTCTCGATGCCCCAATGACTGGAGCATTTCCGGAAGGAGTTTCGGAAGAGGAACGAGCCACCCATGCTAGATGGGTTGATGATGATATTCAGGTTCGTTGCCTAATGCTAGCATCAATGACCAATGAGCTACAGAAACAGCATGCTAAGATGCCTCATGCTGCTGATATACTTCTCCATCTCCGAGATTTATTTGGAGAGAAGTCTAGGACCGAAAGGTTCAAGACAACAAGGGAGTTGTTTAATATGAGAATGGCTGAGGGTTCAAGTGTGAAAGATCATTGTCTTCGTTTCATTAATCTGATTGAAAAATTAGAGAACTTGGAAGTAGACTTGCACGCTGATCTTAGCACTGACCTATTACTCCATACTCTACCACGCTCATTTGATCAGTTCGTGTTGAATTTCAACATGGAGGAGAGAAATCTCGCTCTTCACGAACTGACCAATATGTTGGTAACGGGAGAAGCTACCCTTAAGAAGGAGAAGTCTGTCTTGATTGCTGAGCAACACAAGGCTGCAAAGCAAAAGAAGGGCAAGAAGAAGAAGAAAGTGTTCTCTTCCAAAACAACCAAGAAGGTTGTCGAGAAAAAGAGAAAAAGCCCAGAAGATGAATGTTTCCACTGCAAGAAAGCAGGGCACTGGAAAAGGAACTGCCCTGACTACCTTAAAACGGTAGCCAAAGATATTTTATTTATTTGAAGTTAATATTTCAATTAACTGTGCATCATGGGTGTTAGACACCGCAGCTGGTTCTCATATCTGCAATGATTTGCAGGTGATGGGAGCAGTAAGACCTCTTAAACCTAGGGATAGGATCCTGCGCTTTGGAAACGGAGCAAGGGTTGCGGCAGAGGCCATAGGGGACGTTGAATTAGTTTTAGGGAATTTTACTTTGGTTTTAAAGGACTGTTTGTACGTACCGACAATTATCAAAAACATTATTTCGATGCCTTTGCTGGATAATGATGGTTTTTGTTTTTCCATTTCTAATGGAAATTTTAGCATAATAAAAGGTGGTTTTACTTATGCTAGTGGTACTTTGATAGATGGTCTTTATTCCTTAGAACCTGCTAATTCTAATGTCATGCACATTCAATCAAAGAAAAGAAAACAAGATGATAATAGTCCACAGTTATGGCACGCTAGGCTTGGACATATATCCAAGAGTAGAATTCAAAAATTGGTTTCCTCTAGGGCTCTTGAAATACAGAACCTAGATGATCTCTCAACTTGCGAGTCCTGTCTCAAGGGAAAGATGACCAAATCGCCTTTTACTGGGAAACCGGAGCGAACCAAACAAACCTTGGATTTGATCCATACCGATGTTTGTGGACCACTGAGTGTCAGTGCAAGAGGAGGATTCTCATACTTCATAACTTTCACAGACGACTACAGTCGTTTTGGGTATGTGTACCCAATGAAGTATAAGTCCGAAGCTTTTGAAAAGTTCAAAGAGTTTCGAATGGAAGTTGAGAACCAACTTGTACATAGTATTAAGGCACTTCGATCTGATCGAGGTGGGGAATACTTAAGTCAAGAATTCCTCGATTATCTTGTAGAGAATGGAATTCTCTCACAGCGAACTCCTCCTAGAACACCGCAGTTGAATGGTGTGTCTGAGAGAAGGAACCGAACTTTGTTGGACATGGTTCGTTCCATGATGAGTTTCGCTGATCTTCCTTTTTCATTTTGGGGCTTAGCCCTCTTAACGGCTTCAAAGATACTTAATATAGTACCTTCAAAGTCGGTGCCGACGACGCCACACCAAGAATGGTTTGGTAAAGCACCCATGTACTCGTATTTACGAGTATGAGGATCTCCTGCCTATGTGTGGGGTATCCAAAGGAATCCATTGGATACCTGTTCTACGACCCTAAAGAACGAAAGACGTTCGTGTCTAGGAACGCCCACTTCTTAGAGGATGACTTCCTCACTAAAAAAAGCGGGGTGTCCGTAGAACTTGATGAAGTCCAGGAAGTGGACCCATCCCCACAAACAGTGGGAGTTGATTCTGAACCTATTGAACCATCTAGTACACCAGTACTTCGAAGGTCCGATCGAGTTCGTAGAGAGCCTGAGAGGTATGGCTTTATTCACGAGAACGATCAATTGGATGGTGATCCAAGGACATACGAAGAAGCTATGTCAGATATAGACTCGGGTGCATGGCAGGAAGCCATGCAATCCGAAATGGATTCCATGCATTCCAACAAGGTATGGACCTTGGTTGATCCACTGAGGGAACTGTCCCTGTAGGCTGTAAGTGGATCTTCAAGCGCAAGCTTGGAATGAATGGAGAGGTTTTGACTCATAAGGCTCGCCTTGTGGCGAAAGGTTATTCTCAAAGGCCTGGTATAGACTATGAGGAAACCTTCTCTCCAGTGGCGATGTCAAAATCCATTCGGATATTATTAGCCATAGCCGCGTGGTATGACTACGAGATATGGCAAATGGATGTAAAGACCGCCTTTCTCAATGGAGACATTGATAAAGAAATCTTTATGCAACAGCCAAAAGGCTTTACATCTAAAGGAAGTGAGCATAAGGTCTGCAAACTTCAAAGGTCAATTTATGGCCTAAAACAGGCATCCCGAACCTGGAACAAACATTTTGATGAGACAGTCAAAGGGTTTGGCTTCATCAAGAACGTTTATGAGTCATGCGTGTACAAGAAATTCGAAGGGGGTTCGGTACAATTTATTGTGTTGTATGTCGATGACATTCTGTTAATCGGAGACGATATCAGAACGTTGACGCAGATGAAAGCGTGGTTATCCACGCAATTCTCCATGAAAGATATGGGAGACGCATCTTACGTATTGGGAATACGTATCTATAGAGATAGATCAAAGAAGATGTTAGGACTCTCCCAATCTCAGTACATTAACACTATACTGAAACGGTTCAGTATGGAAGAATCCAAGAAGGGATTGCTTCCAATGAGACATGGGATCTCTCTTTCTAAATCTATGTGCCCTACAAATGATGAAGAAAGGAAGAGGATGTCTCTCATACCTTATGCGTCTGCCATAGGCAGCATAATGTATGCGATGTTATGTACTAGACCTGACGTAGCACACGCTCTGAGTGTGACGAGTCGCTACCAGTCAAATCCAGGGGAGGAACACTGGACCGCCGTAAAGGCTATCCTCAAGTACCTGAGAAGGACTAAGGATATGTTCTTGGTCTACGGCGGTAGTGGAGAATTGAAACTCGAAGGATTCACGGATTCGAGCTTCCAGTCTGACGTGGATGATTATAAATCCAATTCTGGATATATATTTTGCCTCAACGGCGCAGCGGTGAGTTGGAAGAGTTCCAAGCAGTCCACCACTACAGATTAAACCACTGAAGCAGAATATATTGCCGCATCGGATGCAGCAAAGGAAAGTGTTTGGATGAGAAACTTCATCCAAGAGTTGGATGTAGTACCTAGCATTGCAGAGCCCATAGTAGTCTTTTGTGACAACAATGGGGCAATCGCTCAAGCAAAGGAGCCGAGATCACACCATCAGTCCAAACACGTGATGAGGAAATACCATGTGATTAGAGAAATCATTGGTAGAGGAGACATTCAAATGGAATTAACGTGTCGACTCAAAAGATAACGTAGCTGATCCACTAACGAAGCCACTATCGCAAAAGGTGTTCGAAGAACATCTTGTGAAGATGGGTCTTAGAAATGTTTGTGATTGGCTTTAAGGCAAGTGGGAGATTGATAGGATAGTGCCCAGCAAGCCAACTCAATAGCTTGTAATAGGACTATCTTATCTTGAATGAATGTTTGATTTATTAATTAATACGCAAAGTTTATTTATTTCATAAGATAAACTAATGGCCAACTTCATCTTTCGCGAACACATTTAAGCGATTGGTTGAAACCCTGAGATCACTCATGACTATGGGACGATTCACTTCAGTATTGAGTGCAATCATGAAACAGTCTCTAAGGTCGTGATCTCAAAAGTGTTCCAAGTCATAGATTCCTGTCGAGACGGGGTATCGAAGGAATCGTCAAGACTTGTAGGATTATGCATGATTCACATGGAGTGAATTTGTGGAGTTTCATGAACAAGACATTTGATGTCAATGCATATGACTAGGTGGTTCGATAGGGGATCGAACGCTTTGAACGACCCGAACAGAGAAACCCATTGTGGAAGTGCGTAAAGCATATCAGTGATGGGATGTTTCTCAGGACTTATAACAGTGTATGATTTAGTCCTTAGACTTGAGGTGCTAGGGCAAATTCGGTATACGGGTGTGCGTACTTTGATTTAGGAGCCGGTCACGTAGCCTGACCATTGTGCGCCTACATTGGGTACGTACAGTCGTATACGCGGATGGTTAGCATCAAGATGGGATCTACCGACTCATTGTAATGAATGAGTGAATTTCCTGTACGTCTTAGATAATAGATTTCGAGAAATCCATGGCCATGGTCTGTGACGGATTTGGAAAGGAGTTTCCTAATTTAGCAGTCACACTGGAATTATTATCCAGAATTAGAAAGTACAGAATCGAGATAATTAGAGGTGCTGACTAATTCACACACCCTAGGTCTCGATCGGGAAATTAGTCTTTAGAGGGACCGTATGTACATGGTACTTATAAGAGGTGAGGTTCACTAATGTCAATTCACCTGAAGTTGGGCCTCATGGGCTTGTGGCTAGACATCGACCATGAGGTGTGGGTACTCCTGAATTAATGGGAGATTAATTCTGGAGTGGTCAATTAAAGGAGTTTATTGATCGGAGCAATTAATTGAATATTAATTGCTCGTTAATTAAATCACAGAAATGTGAGCCTGCGGCCAATTGATGGTGAACCTAGAGGGTCACACACAATACAGTTGGAACTGTGATAGTCAATTGTAGAAATAATTGATTTAAAGGGTTAAATCAAAGTAAAAGAATTAAAGGGTTAATTCTAGGAGAGAGAAAATTAATTAGAATTATCTAATTAATTAAATATTTAATTAAAGGGTTAATTAAAGTATTAAATCTTTAATTAGATCTATTGGAACATTTAATTAAAGTGTTAATTAAATGAATGGGCCATTTAATTAAAGTGTTAATTGAATAACTGGGCTATTTAATTAAAAGAATTAATTAAATAGGAGGGATGGGCCAACTTAACTAGTGGCCCATTAGCTAAGGAGAGATAGGGTTTGAAGTGAGCTATAAATATGAGTCTTGGAGACTCAAAAACCTAAGCAACAAAAGCAAGAATCAAACCCTAGCCTCTCTCCATAGCCGCCGCCCCCTCCTCTTGCCCTAGCCGCCGCCGCCGCCGCCGCCGTCCAAACAGCCACACCGCCGCCGTGGTTGTGTAGATCGGCAGTGCACCATCTCTCTCCACCTTCTACTTCTACATCTAGAGTTGGATTTTGATCCAACTCTCGAATCTGACGTGTTTCTTTCCTAGTTCTGAGCCTGAGGACTGAAGCAATCACAGATCTAGCTGGTGTGGACTTATCTCTAGAGGCACAACTCTTGGGGTGCTCTAGTGATCCAAAGGAAGACCGGAGAAACCACCACCTTGCCTATGGTGAGGTAAATCTCGATTTACCACCTTCAAATTTAGTAATTTGTTGCTAAATTGTTTTCAACCTTATTCATATGTGCTAATAAATGTTCTTGGGATTTGGTGTATGAAAAATTGAAAAATTTTATATTCCGCAACGTTGTATTTGACAATCATACCCATGGATTCCCAACAGTTAACTCCACAAGGAGAAATTTTGTTAATTGACTTCTTCAGAAGGAATATAGACGTATTTGCATGAAGCTCGGAGGATATAGTGGGAATTGATCCAAGAATAATAACCCACTCTTTGAAAATCGATCCGACAGCTAAACCAGTCAGGCAAAAGAAAAGGAATCACGGTCCTGTGAAAGACAAGATAATAAAAGCAGAAGTCGAGAGGCTATTAATGTCTAAGCAGATAAGAGAAATAAACTTTACCGAGTGGCTGTGTAATGTTGTATTGGTATCAAAGGGTGACAAAAAGGATAATAAATGGAGAATGTGCAATGATTTCACGGACTTAAACAAATTATGTCCAAGAGATCCGTACCCGCTCCCCAGAATCGACCTCTTAGTCGACTCCACAGCTGGTTTTGCGATTTTTAGCATGATGGACGCGTTCCAAGGTTTTTACCAGATATTTATGGACGAAAAGGACCAAGAAAAAACTGCCTTCGTTACCGAGCAGGGAGTATATATTGCTTCGTGGTAATGCCTTTCGGACTAAGGAACGCTGGAGCAACCTATCAACGTTTGGTGAATTTAATGTTTAAGAGGTTGATCGGAGAAATAATGGAGGTATATGTGGATGACATGAGCGAGAAGGGTCATATCGAACATCTAGATCGTTGCTTCAGGATTTTGAGGAAATATGGAATGAAGCTCAACCCTTTGAATTGCACCTTTGGTGTGAGGTCTGGAAAATTTCTGGGTTACTTGGTTCACCAAAGAGGCATCGAAGCAAATCCTGAAAAGGTACGTGCTATCACGGAAATGAAGCCTCCGAGAAATGTTACTCAAGTACAAAGCCTAGTGGGAAAAATTGTAGCCCTCAACAGGTTCATATCAAGATCGGCGGATAAAAGTGTGCCGTTCTTTCAGACCTTAAGGAAAGCTAAGACATTTGAATGGACCGAGGCCTGTGACCAGGCATTCGACCAATTAAAAGAATACTTAACTTCACCACCGCTGCTCGCCAAGCCTACAGAAGGACAGCCGCTATACATGTACATTGTGATTTCTGAGGCAGCCATAAGCTCAATGCTAGTCAAAATAGAAGGATCGGAACACAAGCCAGTCTATTATTTGAGTAAGTTACTACAAGGAGCTGAGAAGAATTACTTAGAAATCGAAAAGTTTGCTTTGGCTCTGGTGACATCAGCACGAAGATTACGACCTTATTTCCAGACCTATAAAATCATCGTCCTTACCAATCAACCTTTGAGACATGTTTTGTTAAAGACAGAAACCTCAGGAAGACTAATCAAATGGGCAGTGGAGCTGGGACAATATGAGATCGAATATCAACCTCGAACTGCAATAAAAGCTCAAGTGCTGGCAGACTTCCTCCTAGAAACCCCCTGTCCATCGGAGACGATCCCAGAAGAGACGTCTTCAAGCAATAATGACATATATATCGTTAATAATCCAGTATGGCTTATGCATGTCGATGGCGCGTCCAACAGAGATGGTGGGGGTGCGGGAATAAATTTCCAAGGACCTAATGGTGAAGATTTGAACTATGCCATCACATTGGATTTCATGGTAACAAATAACGAAGCAGAATATGAGGCTCTAATTGCAGGAATGCAAATGGCTATACAAGCCAACATGAAAGCTTTGAACGGCTTAACAGACTCCGAGCTGGTTCAAAGACAGATCAACGGGATGTACGAGGTCAAGGAATACAACATGATAAAATATTTGGCCAAAAAGAGTTGACTGAAAAATTTGATAAGTTTGAAATACAGAACATTCCACGAGAAGAAAATCGATGGGCTGATCAACTGTCAAGATTTACGGGAACGAGGGATGGTAAGTCTAAAAGGGTGATCACTTGGTTAATCTCCAATGCACCATCGATCGACCTTGACACCGTCCCTGTTACTGAAATAATGGATATCGACCTGGCAGCAGATAGTTGGATGACCCCTTTGTTCACCTATTTGAAAGATGGATCTCTCCCTAGCGATAAAAATGAAGCTCGGAGGGTTAGATATCGAGCACCAAGGTATGCTATTGTAAATGGGAAACTCTACAGACGATCCGTTTCTGGAATACTACTGAAATGCATTCCCGAGCACCAGACCCAAAGCATCCTCAAAGATATTCATGAAGGAGAAGCAGGGAATCATAGTGGGGCTCGTGCACTCACGCTAAAATGTTTGAGAACTGGGTATTATTGGCCAACCTTGTATTCAGATGCACAGGATTATGTGAAATATTGTCATTACTGCCAAGTTCACTCGAATATAATCCATCAACCAGCAGAGACGATGCACCCTATCCCGATCTGTTGGCCTTTCGATCAGTGGGAATCGATATAGTAGGGCCGTTGACAACTGCAAGGTCGAAAAAGAGCTACGTCTTGGTCGCAGTTGAATATTTCAGTAAGTGGATTGAATGTATAGCACTGGCTCGGATAACGCAGTTCCAGGTCATAAATTTTCTTTGGAAAAATATAGTTTGTCGTTTCGGTATTCCAAGGGTCTTGATCTCTGACAACGGAACCCAATTTGCTGGAAAACAAGTCCAAGAATGGTGCTCGAAATTTGGGATAGAACAAAATTTTACGTCAGTGGGGCATCCTCGAGCAAATGGACAGACCGTAGTAGCGAATCGGGAAATTGTTAAGTCCCTCGAAAAAAGACTGGATGAGGCCAAAGGAAAATGGTTGGACGAGCTTCCCGTCGTTGTTTGGGCAAATAGAACTACAGTAAAAGCTTCTACGGGTGAAACACCTTTTAGCTTAGTTTATGGTTCAGAAGCAGTCATCCCAGTCGAGGCACTTGTTCCCAGCCCAAGGATTGATTTACACGAAGAAGAAATGAATGATCAGCTCAGAAAAGATGATGTTGACTTAAAACCGATTGGGTCGGCGAAAACTCATCGATCTCCTGAAACGATCTACAACGGTTAAAACCAATAATTGGTAAAAAACCTAAGTAAAATATAATCTTTGAGTAAAACCGATTGGGTCGGTGAAAACTCATCGATCTCCTAAAACGATCTACAACGGTTAAAACCAATAATTGGTAAAAAACCTAAGTAAAATATAATCTTTGAGTAAAACCGATGGGTCGGCGAAAACTCATCGATCTCCTAAAACGATCTACAACGGTTAAAACCAATAATTGGTAAAAAACCTAAGTAAAATATAATCTTTGAGTAAAACCGATTGGGTCGGTGAAAACTCATCGATCTCCTAAAACGATCTACAACGGTTAAAACCAATAATTGGTAAAAAACCTAAGTAAAATATAATCTTTCAGTAAAACCGATGGGTCGGCGAAAACTCATCGATCTCCTAAAACGATCTACAACGGTTAAAACCAATAATTGGTAAAAAACCTAAGTAAAATATAATCTTTGAGTAAACCCGATTGGGTCGGCGAAAACTCATCGATCTCCTAAGACGATCTACAACGGTTAAAACCAATAATTGGTAAAAAACCTAAGTAAAATATCATCTTTGAGTAAAACCGATTGGGTCAGTAAAAACTCATCGATCTCCATAGAACAATCTACAAAGGTGTGAAACCAATGATTGGTACAAAAACCTAAGTAAAATAAAATCTTTGAGCAAAACCGATTGGGTTGGTAGAGACTCATCGATCTACATCATACGATCTACAAGTATGAAAGCCAATATTAATAATAAAAGTAAGGTTTATTCATGTTCCTGAAACTATTACAAATAGTAAAGTACATTGGAAAGATACAAAGATTTCCCTAATTGATCAACGACAAATCATATTACTTGCTAAAAAGAAGTCCTAATTGAGTACAACTCGGTTGTCCGGTAGACTTGTAAAAAGCAATCTTACAAGATCATCTTATCGAATGAGGTTATCTAGTTTTGAAGAGAGGCAGTATGAATTACAGGCTTCTGTCTTTGTTTATCTTCATACTTTTTCTAGCCTTCTTGCCACTAGCTAAGCCAGGTCGACTAGGACAACCGCCTTTTAAGTTCCGAAATTTCGACCACAAGCTTGGAGAATATGAGGTCCATACTTCACCAGAGCTTCATGAGATCGAAATTTTACATCGGTCGATGGTGGTCAGCACTCTCGATCATATTTTCTTGTTTTAATGAACTAACCAGCTTTCCACCGACCGCGGAACTATTAGATCGGAACGCCACTATACCGAACCTTACCCATTTGCGAAGGATGGTCAATATACGAAAGGCACTCCGATCGATCCCCTTTTTTAGGGATCGGAGACTTCATAGTCTTTGAGAAGTCTCCATTTTCCGATTCCGCCCATACCAAGTCGTAATAGTTAACAGTTTTCAGGAAATTCGAATTAGGTGGACGACCACCGTTTTGGAGGAAGAGGAAGTACATTATTATGAAATTTTACTTTTGATAGAAAGTGAATGAAAGGTAACAAATTCCTTTTATAGAAGGAGCGGTAAAAGATCCAACGGTGGAAGATTATATCCAATCGACGGTGATGATATATTCTCAGGACTTACGTTACCTATTCATAACTACCAGCCATAAAGACAGGAATTGTATTAAATACACTACAAGATTGATCGAGAGAATATTAAACCTTAGATCGATATTCATGCTGATAAAATTCTCATTACAAAGATTATCTTACAAATTTAAGGTTCTTATCATACAAAAGCTCGACCATACAATAGCATCGATCGATATACTAACAACTCTCACAGAATCACAGAAAATAGTTTATTTTCGACGACCATCAGATGACAGGCACTTCCGACCATCAGGTAGTTCAAGTGCTCTCGGACCAAAGCCAGTCGTAACTTCAGAAGCTTCGAGCTGGGGAACAACCATCCTTACGTCTACTTTGAGAACAGTGAGGAGAAACTAAAGTTTTGGCACTTCCTCTAAGGCTCGGAAGATGTAAGTAGTTGAGGAAAGTGTACATGCTATCTAATTTCGACCACCTTAGAGAAGCTGATGCTTTTTCTTCACCAGATCAACGGTGGGTCAACATGATCTCATGCATGGCATTCTCGACCTGTTAGAAACAAGTTGATTTCGATAAGGCAAGAATCCAGCTTTCCTCTGACCTCGAACTATACCATATGGCATAATTTATGGTCGACCAAACCCCAATTTCAAGGTTTGCCCGACCATCAGCATATATGTTGGAGGCCTCATTTTTCCAATTCCACCCATGCCAAGTCAGAAACTCATTCTTTGTTAAGAAAATAAATTCTGGTGGTCGATCATGATTACACAGATAAAAGTTTTTCATGGACAACATCTTTTATGAAATAAGGAATGAGGAAATGGCCTTTTTATAGGTAGAAAATAGGGAATCCAACGGTGATGCCTTGGGATCCTGTCAACGGTCCAGATTTTAGAGATAATTGAGAAATATTATTCGCGCAGTTGGGTTAATTTGCAATGTCGAATAAATGATTAAAAGCAGTAAACCAAACGAAAGTAAATGACACAGATCAACTATTCAGTAAAAAACACTTTTATTAAAAATTTCAATGGTTACAATTAGCAGATATGATCGAATGAATACATCGAGAAAGGAAGATATATTTATTGCTAAAGTTTAACGGAAATTGTTACAAATACTCAATATTATTCGACTATTAGCTACTCCTCGGAATGATTGCTCCTCCAATCCGACGTACTTCTTATTCTTGGAATCTTGTAACTGCATTGGTGAAGATCGGCAAATATACTTCACCAGACCTTTACGAAATATCCTCCTTGGTCGAAGGATATCCTGCTACAAGGTTACAAAGTATCCGCCTGAGTCGAGGGATACCTCATCAAACTCATTCAAAATATCCTCCTTAGTCAAAGAGGATACCCTGACTCGGAGAATACTTTAATTTTAATGAACTAACCAGCTCTCTTTAAACATAACAGATTTTGATCAAGGGTATTCCCACCATAATCAGGACACCATAAGTATCCCATTAGATATCTATATCTTATAGATGATGACATGATTATTCCCTATGTTAAACCTCTTTTTATCAGGGAAGGTATATTTATAGTTGGAAGGATTTATGATTTAACGGACAGCATATGAAACGTCCTATAGCTACGGTTACGGCACAAATATCTAAGTGACTTTTCATCTCCCGAGAAAATAGACAACAGTCATTATGATGGTCAGTTCGGAACGAGGAATTTCTCCGCACAGAAACGATCGAAAGAAAACGAAGCTCTTTTCATACAAAAATTTGTCATATTTACATCATATTCAAAAAAAAAAATGGAGAAGTTCTACAGTTCGAGGATGTGATCGGGGCTCGTACGATGACCGAGATAAGTGATCAACTCTTGAGTACGTTGTTTTTTACCCAAGAGAAAAACCCCTATCAAACTCTTGTTTCTTCCCTTTCTCGATCTGAGATTGGGTAACTTCCTCCAAATTTTTATTCAGTCGAAGCAGATCTTCTTTCTCCTTTTCAAGTCTCTCTTTGTCGGACTCCAGATCTTCTTTCTCTTTAAAGAGCCTTTCATTAGCAGCTCGAAGACTCTCAGCTTCGTTCATCAGCAATCGATGAGCTGCAGCAATGGTGTCCAGTCTTTCATTGGAATGAAGTTGAGAAAAGTAAGCTTCATCATTTTGTATCCCGAGCTGAACAGCTTCGTGCTTAACCTATAAACAGTTTATGAAAGTATCAGAATAAAAACTAAAGGAATTAGAAGACAAGGTATTCCTGTTAAAACAGAAAATCCAATTACCAACTCCAAATGCTTGAAGATGGACTGAACGAGCTGCAGAGAAGAGTACCCATTCCCAAATTCCAAGATACCCCATCGGGCTCAAAGGTTGCAGGAACGCATGCATCAAGAGATACTCCTCCTGATCGACCCATAGTAAACTCGGTTATTTCTTCGACTTGTGATCTTAAAGGACGATCGTCTAATAAGGAAGGATCGTCCAATGGATTTTCAGAGCTCGAGTTGCTAGGACCAGATCCAGTTTTAGTCATTCCTCGAGGAATGACAGGAGTAGAAAGGACTTGAGTGTTTTGGGAACTAGATACGACAACATTGGAGGACAGAGGGGCAAAAAGAGACTCGGGAATGTCTTCCATTGCGGATCCCCCCACCTGTAAATCTGGCTCGACCTCAGGATTAGGAGGGATAGTGTCGACCTGCTGAGCGGCTTCCTGATCAGAAGTTTGAATTAATGTGACATTTGGAACTGGATGAGAAGGGTCATCTCATGGTTGATCGTCAGGAACATGAGAGTTAACTTGAGACTCCTCGTTCCGACAAGCTTCCAGGATATTCGGATCGACCAGTGGACTATGGATCGAAACTCTGGAAGAACCCATAGAAGAATCCATAATCTCCTTCATTTGGGAAGGAGTATTCACCTGATTATGCTCTCTTTCGTTCGCGTCAAATAAGGAAAACCGAGTAAATCAATGAATATATCGAGCGTGTAAATGGTGTATATTAATTTCAAGATCCGAATACAAGTTACAAAGTAGGTCTATCCGAGCATTACAGGATGCCGTACCACTAGCTAGATAAAATACAAAGAAAAGCAAGCTAAAGCCTATTCCGAGCTCTAAGTCCGAGCAGGAGAGTTTCTTGGGAATTGTGTCGTCCCTGATGTCATAAATGCGCCCCGTATATATAGGAACAGTAATGAGCTAGGTAGACCTTCCACATGGGAATACGTCTCGCCAGCTGTCCAGTACTGGGGGTCGGCCCCACAGTAATTTCGAGGAAACCATCAGGTCGGAAAGAAGATCGAAGTACTGGATCTAGTGCTATCAATCTGGCTCGATCGGAAACAAGGTTCTTCAGGTCGGAGAATACCATCTTGGTCGGGATAGAGGTCGACCTCGAGCAGAGGTATTTCCTCAGATAAAGCATGCGAAATATCCCTCATCAATACTCCCCCACTTCTCGAGCGTAAGTGAAGCTGAAGCTCGGAGAAGTAAACAACATTGGTATGCCTTATTAAAAACCTTACTCGGAAAAACCCTGTGGGATCAAAATCCGAGACAGGGAAAGAGAGCACATATTTTCTATGGAGGAGCCTTGTAAGAGTTTTATGATCTGAATATTTCGCTTTGATGACGTTGCCATAGTTGCAGCTCAGAGAAATAATAATAGAGGTCGAGTGTTGAATAGTCTTGGGTCGGATATGCCTCGTTAAAAACCTTACTCGGAAAAACCCTGTGGGATAAAAACGAGCGAAGGGAAAAAGAGTGCACATCTTCGGAAGACGATGTCGTTGATCTTAATCTACCGAGTTAAAATATCAACTTTTAAAACTTAGAGGACCGTAAATGCTATTTATGGAAATACAATCTTCAATTCACTGAGTGGAAGCTTAACCGTCGCGGTTACTCGGGGTTCAATTTGCAATTTACCCTTTTAACCTTTATATATATACGTTGACCAGAAAAGACGAGTACGTCTTCCTAACTTACTGCGGATCGGAGCATTCAGATCGATAAAGAATATCCTTTCCTGTCGACCGTTGCAATAAACACTTCCTAGCATGTCTACCTCTGAAAACCCAGAAATTCAAACCAATATTCCTCCGAGATCGGATTCCGACCTAGGGTCAATGGATGAAATCATTAACGACTACAAAACCACGGAAAACTCTTTTGATGAGGCGAATAACATCGTTGATCAAGTTGAGCGTGCCTTAGGATCAGATGCTGGCGAGGGGACGTCTGATCAACGGAATTCCGAGCGTGATGTGGACGCAGAACAAAACGTCGAGCCCAATAGCGAGGAAGGAGGAGGTGGAGAAAACCCTGATTTCGGTAACGAGGATAATTCGACTGAGGCGCAGGGTGAGCGTGAGATAGTGAGATATTCGATTGGAGGAGGATGCATCGTGAGAATCCTCGACCTTGCTACCATCTCGAAGAAAACCACCGCTACAGACCGGGCTCAGAAGACAGAGAAACGGTTCGACGAGATCTCTAGTGCATACGATCCAATAGAAGACGAAGCAAACCTCAAAGCTGAGATAGGTAAATTCCTTCCTGAGGGCTATTCATTAGTTATTCCGACCCCCACTCAACGGGTCAATCAGCCACCAGAAGGATGTCAAGCTTTTTACGCCAAGCAATTTGCCTACGGGTTGCGCATCCCTTTTGTACCATTACTCGAGCAGGTTTTAGATGTATTTTCCCTGGCTCCTGCGCAGATTCTCCCCAACTCGATCGGATATCTGATAGCTTTCAATGTTTTGATGAAGGCTAAGAACAAAGTTGCCAATTTTCACCATTTTTGGCAGTTCTTTAAAGTCAGCACTTCCTCGGCTTCCAACGCTGGGTTCGTGTACTTCTCCCAGCGTTCGAACCATTCTATCCTGTCGACCATTGTCTCCAGTAACTCCCTTGATTGGAAGAGACGGTTCTTCTTCATTAAAGGACCTGATGAACCAATTTCTGAGGGGAGCTCGGAGATGGTTCCACACAGATGGAAAGGTCAGCAAGACTGGGTGTACGGGAAACGTGAATTGATAGGTCAACTCAAGAAAGTTATCCGAGATGACCTTGTTACCGCGATGCGTTCTGACCCGTATCAGTCGGCTTTTCTTGTTTTGGAGCCCGTTCTTCGGAAAGCGGAGCTTAGCCAAGCCACGTACCTACTTGCAGATGTCGTCGATCCTCGATCATTAAGTAAGAAATAAAGTCTTTTCCGACCGGCCACAATAGCGTGCTATTCAGAGAGTTTCATTCCTTAATCAAATTAATCTTTCCTTTCTTCAGGTACCATGGTAGAGCAATACCGAGCTTCCATAGTCGGTAGAACGGTGGCCTCCACCTCGAAAAAGACGCCTGGCCAGCCGAGGAGGCAAGTTAAACCGCACCCTGCGCAATCTAATCAAGCCGCAATCCCTCCTCGGGGAGGTTCATCTCAACCTGACCAGATCGGAGCTGAAGTAGAGCCCGAGGATGCTGAGCCGATCCAAATGATACCTCCCTCGACCCAAGCTGGTCCTTCTTCCTCATCTGGTCTAGGATACAGCATGTTCACCATGAAGAAGCTTAAAGGGAAAGAGATCTGTAATCGGCGAGCCCGGGAAGATCGAGAAAGACCTCCCGAGGCGAAAAGGAGGACTGGACTGTGGGGTCGGCACCGAACACCCCTCATCCGCCATCCGGGTCGAGGTAAGCCTGATATGGTGGACTTTCTTGAAGATCAACTTGGAGGTTACCGAGTGGAGGGTTATCCCGAGAGGGGATCGATTCGGAGTGATTGTGACCCAAGAGGCGAGAACGAGCACGATAAGGCAATAAAGATCTTTATCGCGGGAAGATTCGCTGAGGATAAGGAGGAATTATTGGCTCACAGCGACCTTGAGGTCTTGGGTCGGTTTGCTCGAGCACATCATACGGTAAAACTCTTTTATGGTGATTATAACTCTTTGTCCTTAAACAAATTATTAATTGTTCCATGTTATTCCCTTGCAGATTGGGGACTGCTTTCTCACTGAGCTGAATCGCACCTCGATGTTGGAAGATGAGTCCGATCGGGTCCACATGGCTTACCGAAATTTACTCGAGGAAGAATCCAAACTCCGCGATCAGCTCGTCGCCGTTCAGAAAGAATTGGAGGCTTCCAAGGCTAAGTACACCCCGGCCGTCGAGGAAGACTTGGTGAAGGTTGTGGCCGAGAAAAGCTTGCTGGAGGATAAGGTCAAGAAACTTGAAGAGGAGCTCGCGCAGACCAAAGCTGATTCTGAGTTGTCTTATCAGCGCGACAAGGAAGACTCACGCCTAAGTTCGATAAGAGAGTTTTGGAGTCTCCCGCGCTAGATGCCATAGCTCGGAAAAGGGTTGATCAAATTCTTCAGACCACCTTTTACAAAGGCGTTCGACAACTGGTCTCTGCGAAAGTTATCCCCAACAAAATAGACGAGTATTTAAAGCACATGGATATCTTCAAGAATAGGGACAGGGAAAACTATCGAGTCTCATCCTCGAGCTCCGCAGACTGGGAAAAACATGAGTTCGCTCCTTTTGTGAGGGAGTTCGGAGTTCCAATGCCTAATCCCGACATGCTGGATTTAGAAACGTCCAGCTCGAGCTCAAGTTCAGATAGTTCTGAGGATGGAGACAGCCAAGATAGTTCTGGAGATGAGGATGATCGAGAGGCTCCCAGAGACGAAGAGGTCGACGTCGTGGACGGTTCCGAGAACGAGGGCAAAGAGGAGGAGCAAAAACCTTAGAAGGATTCTTTGTAATATATTATAGGATGTTCCTTCATCTGTACTGTAATCTCCTCGAGCATATATAAAATCTCCTTTCTCTGTTAACATTTTCCGCATCCACGTGCTTAAAGTATGTCATAATTTATTATACATCTCATCTAGACAATCATCTTTGTTAGCTGTAAGGAGCTCGAAATATAACATTGATAACGAGTTAGGCACCATCGATCAAGTGTACGGGAAACGATCGATCTTCGTATAAGTGCACGGGAAAACTTGAAATTCGCGACTGTTGGTTCCCCTGTAGGCAACGTTTCTTCTTCTTATAAATAGAAGGGAGAACTTTAGATTTGCAATACAAAACCATAATTTTTTTTCACGTCGGAGCTCATAGACCGATAGAATAAATCGAGCACTCTTCTTCACTAAAAAACAAAATCGATCATGGAGGGAATGGTGAATTCGAAGCTTGACCCAAAACAACTGTTCAAAGTCAAGAAGGAAAAGGGCCCCAAATCCAAAGTCAGAGATTCTAAGTCCTCCACGGAGGCAGGAAAAATCTCTAAGGGCGATCGAGGCAAAAATAAGGTCGACTCCCCTTCGAATCCCGAGCCCAAACAATCCGAGATTCCTAAGGGTGATCTTGCCAAAACTGAGGCCAACTCTTCATCCAACTCCGTGCCCATTCGCTCCGAGAAAAGGCCGGTTATACAAATTCCCAACTCCCCCTCCCGATCAAAGAATATCTCCGAGGGGAGCAAGCAGGTTGTCATCCCTGAAAATCAAGTCACATCTGGTGGCTCCGAGCCTGCCCCCAACAAAAGGGGGCGCGTGGACGATTTGATTCCGACCCCAGCCTTAATCCAAATGACTGGGGAAACTAAGACCTTGGCTGGAAGTATTTTGGCTCTGGAGCTAATAAGAGCGTTATAAACGACCCTCCTAATAAAAAGGTCAAAATAAATGACCCTTCTGTCGATCAGAAGAAACCTCCTCCGTCGGGTGAGAATCCCCAGGTCGAGAGTTCGGTCTCCTGCGTTGATCGCACACTTGCCGCCTACTTTGAAGAGGTGAAAAATAAGGCAGTAGCTGCAAGAGCTGCCCCGAGCAGTTGGGAGATCCTCCTCAGCAGTATTCAGTTGGCCGAGCAGGAACGGTTGAAGGGGAAAAGTGCTCGGGAAATTGTGCAATCGAGCGCAGATCTGCTTACCCAAGTGAGTCTCCAATTTTGACACTCCAACTTTTTTTTTTTTTAACACTCCAACTTTATGCATTGAAGGTTGGACAGCAGCTATTCAACCTCGGGCTGCAGATCGAGCAAGAAGCCAAGCGACGAGCTGTGGCTGTCCTCGAGTTGGAGGAGAAGAAGGTTGCACTGGCAAAGTCTCTTGAAGAAACCAGAGAAAGCTGTGAAGAAGAAAGAGAGCCAGGTTCACGAGGAGTTGAGCAAGGAGTTGGATAGGCTGAAGTCCCTTGTCGAGCAGGAGAAGAAAAATGCTGAGCTGCGGGAGCAAGAGGCTTACAAGAAAGGTTATGACGCGGGGTACGAGGCCCGCAATGTCGAACTCCGCAGACTCTTATTCGAGAAATAAAGTGTAGAGATTTCGTGTGTAACTTTTCTGCTTTCTACTCGATCAAATGTTGTACTATTTATCTTTCTCCTTATTGTATTGTTATTCTCATTGGAATAATAAATCTTTTCTTTTAATCGGCGTCGTTGTGTGTTCGGGAAGTCTTATTGTAGAAACAATTTATACTCGAGCTAAGAGTGATCAAAATTCCGAGCGTAGAGTGAAAACGGAAAGTTTCTGCACCGCGCATATGACCAAGTCATAGTATTCCCATATTTTTAGCAAAAATCCAAGGAAATTCTGACCAAACAGTACCTAATCCTCGGGAAACGGAACCGTCACCTGTGATAAATGCCTTGATCTGGGCCGTTGGCCTTGTTGAATACTGACCGTCGATCAGATTTTTATTTTAGTATATAAAGGGCTTTTTATTCCGCTGAAAATCTTTACCTTGCACAGTCAAAATGTTTTATCCGAGGACTAAGTTCGGATCCTTCCTTCTTCCTGTTCAAGCCTTTTGAGATTTGGCTTCGAACGTACTTCCGATCTTACAAACAAGATTGATACTTCTTGGGTATGGGCGGAATCGGAAAGGAGGGGCCCCTCGACCATCTGGGGGTCTCTGATCCCTGAAAATGGGATCTCCCCTTGGAATACCAGTAAGTGAATGACCCTTGCTCGGGTATTTTGGGCAGGGTTAGCATTGCGGATTTCGAGGGGTATCCCCGAGGGCGGAAAGCTGGTCAATCCATTAAAAGGGAGTTCGACCTCGAGTACCAATTTCTTCCTTTCTTCCTTGAAAAATGGTAACTTTGGGTCGAGCTTTCGAATCATAAGATGACAACCGATCGTTCTAGGTTGAAATTTCGGATCTCACAATGAGAAATTTCAACTTAGACGTCAACTCGGGGAAGTGATCGGGCTCGGCTGGTAGCAAGAATGCTGGGGACTGTATGGAGATCAGAAAAGGTTGTCTGCAATTCATACTGCCTCACTTCAAACCCAGATATATTAGACGATAAACATAGACAGCTCGATCACTTTGCAAGTCTATCGGACAACCGATTTGTCACACAAATTGCCGTGCACTCATCGGATGCTTGCCAATCCTCCTAGTCGAGAACACTAAAGGATGCTCGAAGACTATAGAATAGGGCCTAGTAGTTGTGTTAGGATTCTTGTAAACATACTCAATGAGTTTGTAATCTGTTCGATGGATATCAATAAAATCAAAGCTTTTGTATACCATTGATCTCTTGTTTCTTGCTCGGAATTTGTAACTAATAAGACCTTTGTGTTTTCACATAAAGTATTTGCTACTTCTCTTTTCCATCGTCTTGACCATTAATTACTTGCTCGCAATATCCAATCAAACGATGAATTAATAATCTGATGTAAGTTTAAAAATCTGAACGGGCATAACCCACGTTTGGAATACTTATTGATCGATAAAGTCTTCTCGGAAAGATTATCCGATAAGCATTCAAATGAATAATAACTGAAATCAGAGAAGTTTTCCTCGAGCATAACTGAACTAAGAGATAATAATCCCAACTTGAGGAATATGAAGTCCTCGAAAAATCTTCAAATTTCGAGCAGAGCTACTTCATTATATCATTTCAAGCCTCAGTTGATTTTATCCAACAATAAATCTTTTGACTTCATTATTTGAGCACTGTTTTCCGAGCTAGATAGTCACGTTCTTTTTTGAACAAATCTTTATCGAGGCGAGGGGCATAGCAACAGCTTTCACCCTCGGTCGAGACTTTTTGTTTTTGAGCAAGTCTTTATCGAGGGAGGGTCGTAGCAACAGCTTTCACCCTCGGTCGAGATTTTTTTCTTTATTTTTTTTGAACCAGTCTTTTTCGAGGGAGGGTCATAGCAACAGCTTTCACCCTACGTCGAAACTTTTTTTTTTTTGAACAAGTTTTTATCGAGGGAGGGTCATAGCAACAACTTTCACCCTCGGTCGAGACTTTTTTCTTTTTTGAACAAGTCTTTTTCGAGGGAGGGTCATAGCAACAGCTTTCACCCTCGGTCGAGACTTTTTTTCTTTTTTGAACAAGTCTTTTTCGAGGGAGGGTCATAGCAACAACTTTCACCCTCGGTCGAGACTTTTTTCTTTTTTGAACAAGTCTTTTTCGAGGGAGGGTCATAGCAACAGCTTTCACCCTCGGTCGAGACTTTTTTCTTTTTTGAACAAGTCTTTTTCGAGGGAGGGTCATAGCGACAGCTTTCACCCTCGGTCGAGACTTTTTTTCTTTTTTGAACAAGTCTTTTTCGAGGGAGGGTCATAGCAACAACTTTCACCCTCGGTCGAGACTTTTTTCTTTTTTTGAACAAGTCTTTTTCGAGGGAGGGTCATAGCAACAGCTTTCGCCCTCGGTCGATACTTTTTTTCTTTTTTGAACAAGTCTTTTTCGAGGCAGGGTCATAGCAACAGCTTTCACCCTCGGTCGAGACTTTTTCCTTTTTTGAACAAGTCTTTTTCGAGGGAGGGTCATAGCAACAGCTTTCACCCTCTTTATCGTGATACTCGGAATACAATTGGAACTTAAATAGAGGATTTCATTGATTGTCCTTACACTTGGGGGAAAACAGAGTTGTAAAAGAAAACTGTAAATTACAAGAAAAATTAAAATGATTGCAACTATCTTCCATAGTATTTCCTCAGGTTAACTGCATTCCAAGTTCTTGGCAGAATTTCACCGTTGAGGTGAGCAATTTTATAGGACCCCCTCTTTCCGACCTTCTGCACGACATAAGGGCAATCCCAGTTCGGTTGAAGCTTTCCGACATGCTTGGATACCTCCACCTTTTTGAGGACCAAGTCCCCTACTTTGAACGTTCTTATCCTGACTTTCTTGTCATAAGCTCTTTCCATGCTAGATTTGGTGGCTTGGATCCTTATGCACGCTCGGTCGCGTTTTCCATCTGCGTGGTCGATGTCCATCTCTCTCAGAAGCTGGTTCTGGTCGGGATCATAAGATTCGACCCTTGGTGATGGAACTAACGTTTCGATCGGGATTACAGCCTCCGAACCATACACCAGCGAGAAAGGACTTTCTCCAGTAGCTGATTTTACCGAGGTTCTTTTCGCCCATATCACTCCAGGAAGCTCGTCTAACCAATTGCCTTTTGCTTCGGCCAAACGTTTTTCAAGTGACCAGACAATTTCTCTGTTGGTGACCTCGGTGTGTCCGTTTGCCTGGGGATGCCCGGCCGAGGTGAAATTCTGCTGGATTCCAAACTTTTCGCACCACTCCAAAATCTGCCTTCCTGCAAATTGAGTTCCGTTGTCGGAGATTAAGATCCTCGGTATCCCGACCCTGCAAACAATAAATTTCCAGAGAAAATTTATAACCTGAAACTGAGTAATCTTGGTTAATGCAATGCATTCGACCCATTTACTGAAGTATTCAACAGCAACCAGGACATAATTTTTTCTGTTGGGAAAGGTCCCACGATATCGATTCCCCATTTATCGAATGGCCAACAGATCGGAATAGAATGCAGCTGTTCGACGGGCTGATAAATCAAATTTGAATGAATTTGGCAAAGATGACATTTCTTAACATAGTCGATGGAATCTGAAATCATAGTACGCCAATAATATCCAGTCCTTGAGCATTTCAAGGCTAATGCTCTTGCACCGCAATGACTTCCAGCTTCTCCTTCGTGAACTTCCTTTAAAATAAGATCGAATTGACTCTCCGGAATGCATTTCAACAAAATTCCCGAGCTTGACCTCTTATAAAGCTGGTCCTCGATCAAAACGTACATTGGAGCTCGATATTTAATTCGTCGGGCTTCGTTTGTGTCCTCAGGCAAAGTACCATTTCTTAGATAAGTTTTCAAAGGCTCCATCCATGAAGGCCCTTGAGTATCTATCTCCATTATCTCCGAGCTCGGAGTTACGTTCAAATCTATAGCTGGAGAGTTGGACATCAACCAAGTTATTACTCTCTCCTTACGTCCATCCATCGATCCCGTAAATTTTGAAAGCAAATCCGCCCAAGAGTTTTCTTCTCGAGGAATAGCTTGGATATCAAACTTATTCAACTTTGCAACCAGATCCTTCACCCTTTTCAGATACTTCACCATGTTGAACTCCTTCGCTTCATATACCCCTTTCACTTGCCTATGTATCAGCTCGGAGTCGGTTAACACAGTAAGAGATTTTATATTTGCTTTAATTGCCATTTCTAATCCAGCGATTAAGGCCTCGTACTCTGCTTCATTGTTCGTGACCACAAAATCTAGGGTAATTGCATAGCTGAGGTCCTCCCCCTCGGGACCCTGAAAGTGAATTCCGGCCCCGCCCCCTTCTCTGGTCGACGATCCATCGACATGCATTACCCATACTTTCTCCTGAACATCTACCACTAGATTCACCTCGAGAATGTGTTGCTTTTCCGAACTGGATCCTGTCGACTCTGCAATGAAATCGGCCAGTACTTGGGCCTTGATCGCTCTTCTGGGTTGGTACTCGATTTCAAACTGTCCAAGTTCCACTGCCCATTTAATCAATCTTCCGGACGTCTCTAGTTTTGACAGAACTTGCCTTAGAGGCTGGTTTGTCAAAACAATAATTTTGTAAGTCTGAAAGTAAGGTCTCAGCTTCCGTGCGGCGACAACTAAAGCAAGCGCGAACTTCTCGATCTCCAAGTAATTCTTCTCCGCCCCTTGAAGCAACTTACTTAGCTAATACACCGGCTTGTGCTCGGAATCCTTAACTCTCACCAAAACCGAGCTTATGGCCTCGGTCGACACTGCTATGTATAAATACGAAGGCTCCCCCTCGACCGGTTTTGCTAACATCGGTGGGGAGACTAAGTACTTTTTTAGCTCTTCAAAAGCTCTATCGCACCCCTCGTTCCATTCGAAACTTTTTGACTTCCTCAACAATTTGAAGAAAGGCAAACTTTTGTCCGCTGAGCGGGATATAAATCTGTTCAACGAAAAGACGAGTAAATCAATGAATATATCGAGCGTGTAAATGGTGTATATTAATTCCAAGATCTGAATACAAGTTACAAAGTAGGTCTATCCGAGCATTACAGGATGGCGTACCACTAGCTAGATAAAATATAAAGAAAAGCAAGCTAAAGCCTATTCCGAGCTCTAAGTCCGAGCAGGAGAGTTTCTTGGGAATTGTGTCATCCCTAATGTCATAAATGCGCCCCGTATATATAGAAACAGTAATGAGCTAGGTAGACCTTCCACATGGGAATACGTCTCGCCAGCTGTCTAGTACTGGGGGTCGGCCCCACAGTAATTCCGAGGAAACCATCAGGTCGGAAAGAAGATCGAAGTACTGGATCTAGTGCTATCAATCTGGCTCGATCGGAAACAAGGTTCTTCAGGTCAGAGAATACCATCTTGGTCGGGATAGAGGTCGACCTCGAGCAGAGGTATTTCCCCAGATAAAGAATGCGAAATATCCCTCATCATCACCTTAGACCTCGGAACGTCTTCTGGAGGGGTCGAGACCCGATCGGAAGGAGGCACGGATTTTTGGGGAGCAGCACCTCCCTCGGAAGTTGGCTGGTGCGAGCTTTCGGTCCTAGCTTTCTTTTTTGGAGCTTCTCGTCTGGATGGAGCTCATAAAGATCGTTTGGTGGCACCAGAGAACAGATTGGAACTCATGGCCGAAAAATTGGGAAATCTTGTGAATATCGAACTGTTGCTCCGATCTATTGCAGAGAAATTTTATATTGTAAGTGGGGATGCGCGGTAAAACTTCAAAGATTTTACCTTTATATATAGTAAAGGAAATGACTGATATGTCCTCAGCGTAAAGCGCGAACTAAAAAATTTCAAAAAACTATTTGAGAAGGTTATTGATTGCACATTACGATCCTAAAAACGACAAAGAAAAATTCGACGAATGCTATTCCATGATTAAGAGTTATGTATTGCAAAAAGGGATTTCATACAAAATTCATTTACAAAGAGTTACATATTCTATTAAATAGATTAACAAAGATCGTTGAGGAAAATTGATAAAACTCTAGTCACAAACATGGCCTAAGATGGGGGAGTGACTTCTTCAGAGGACGACTCTTCTTGGTTTTCAGATTCTCCGTCATCCGCTTGATCGACGTCGGCTTCCTCGGCAGGCTCTAGGTCAGGATCGGGCACAGGCAAGGGAGTTCCGAACTCAGCCACTAAGTGAGCCAAAGGATAATCGCTGTATTCAACGAAAGTCAAGGATTCTGGAGGATATTCTTGAAGCCTCCATTATTTTCCAATGTCCATGACTTTGCGATAATCATCTCGCCTATCAGGGAATAGCCCAGACTCGATCAATTGATCAACCCCTTTGTAAAACGAGCTGAGCAATAGGTCCCCTATATTTTGATGAGTTATTGCCGTACAGACAAGAGAATCAAGAAACTCCCTAACAATGGACTCAACATTGTGGGTATGAACTTCATCCATGACCTTATCCAAATTGGCATCATCATCCTTAGCCGCAAGTTGAGATCGAAGTGAGAGAATCTCCGACTCAAGTTTGCTCATCGAAGTAGCATGAGAAACACGTTGGTCGTCCAATTCCCGATTTAGTTGATCGACCTGCGCTTGATACCGACTAGCATCCATCATCGTGCTGATAATAAGGGGATTATCAGTCTCCAGATTGGGGTTGACGGAAGAACCAGGCTGAATTTCAACTGATGTACTGGAACTATCGATCTTGGCAAGTTTGTCTTCAAGCTCCTTGATCTTGGCCATTAGAATATTGTTGGTTTATTCCACAAACTTTCACTGATCCCTGTGCAACGCCGTATCATACAAGGCAGTTACCAACGCGTTCCCAGTCTGCAAAATTATCTCATCTAGTTACGAATTGAAGTAGAGAAACTTAAAATGTATTGAAACATAACATTATGATTATACATTACCACTTCGTGAGCATGAGCTGCTCTGGCCAGCTGCTCGAGTGGTTCCCTCTCGAAATTTCGCTGTACATCTCTGGTGGAGGTCGAGGACAGAAGAAGTCGAATTGATTTATCGATGATATGTTCCTTATCATCGGTCATCAGTGTATCCTTTTCAGAATATCCGGCTGCCCGTTTCCCCTGGAGGTGGCTCTCGATCATATCTACCAAAGAAGCCTTGTGGCTCGAGTCTCCAACGTGAGTAAAAAATTCACCTTCTTTCTAGAATTGCTTCTTTCTTTTAGCTGCTGGACCAGTAGGATTACGTTCCGGCCAAGTCTTACAGCCAAGAATACCATATTCATCCCGAATAAATTTGGGGGGAAAACCACGTCCTGGACCAGTGCTCGACGAAGGTATTTCCGCAGAAGTCTGATCAGTCGTGGGAGGAGCAACTCGAATAGGATCTGCACTCTAAGATTCTTCCTCGATCTCTTCCAGATCCTGGTGCTGATCTCTCCTCCTTTTTCTGGATTGTCTCTGCTCCATCGGTACCTTTCCCGATGACTTCTTCGAGTTAGAAAGAACAGTCTTTCCAACCACTGAATAACGACACTTCTCGACCATAGAAGCTACAATATAAGGTTACAAACATTAAAGGATGACGATTAAGAGATCCTTCTTAAGGATATAATAATTCATATTAAAATCTGACTTAGGGGACGATCATCCGTTGAAATGGGAAAATCCAGAGAGCTTAATCCAGCTTTTCGAAGGTAGATTTCTCCGACTAAGTAAGCCGACTGGTATTTTGTCCGAACTCATCTCCTCCACCATGTCTGAGGAAAAATGATCATCTGGAGCCATTTCGCCGATCACCTTCCGACCGCCGTACACCCAGGATTGGTCATAACCCCAGTCATAGGTAAACTCTTCAGTTTCCCCGTTCTCAAGTACACGGTGGGTTGGAGGTTTGACAAAAAAGAAGTTCGATTTCCATTCCATGCTGTTACTCGAGATGGCATTTTCTAGCACAGCAAACCCTGGTCTTTGGCTGACATAATAGTAGCCTCGGTTGGAGGAGGTCGATATGGAAAGTCGAAAGAAGTGAAGAAAATTACGAAACGAAGGTTGCAGTCCTTTTGCAACCATCAAGACAGAAAAAGCCATAATAAAGCCTATGGCATTTGGTACGAGTTGGGTTAAAGAAACAAAGAAAGTCTCTAGAAGTTGGCGGAGGATCGGAGAGAGAGGAAAACGTAATCCGTGGTCAAAATGCGAGGTGTAAAAAGCTCAGCAATTTGGGGGAGGCGTATTAACTCTCTCCTCTGCAGAAGGAATAATTATCTCGAAATCCGAGGGGAAATAACGACCATAATCCCTCTTCAATGCCGGTAAATGCTCCTCTTTCAGTCGAGAAGAAAAGAACTCGATGGGGGCAGAAATTTGAGGTTGAGCGGCTTTTGATTTCTTTGAAGCTTTGGCGACCACTTCCTCCTCAGGAACGATCTCAACTACCAAACTGTCAACTCCTTTCTCCTCGTAATCTCTGACCTCCTCGGCCTGGACGCCATCTCCTATTTCTTCATCAGAAGAAAGAGTTTCTGGGTTGGCAATGTTTTGGGGTACTTGTTCTTCTTCATTCCAGTTAGGGGAGTTGGGGTTCTGCGAGGACAAAGCCATTTTTTGAAGATGGTATGTTCGACGAGTTGAACAGATTGCAAGAATATCGACTCAAACTTTACTGCTGAAAGATCTAGATATTTGGGGTAAAAAGGAAAAAAAATCCCGCTTATTTCGACTATATATACGGATAGTTAAAAGACGGTTCAACCCTTCGCGTCTTTTCAGTTTCCCGCCAGTAAAATAATGAGAAGGCCCTGCAGATGTCGACACACGTTACCAATCTACGTGTCTTTTTCTGAGAAGTTCAAATAGATATGCACTCTTTTTCCCTCGCTCGGTTTTTATCCCGTAAAAGGATTTTTCCGAGCAAGGTTTTTAACGAGGCATACTTCATGAATCACAGAAAGGTTGACACTGTAATCCTTTTTACTTCTACGAGCTACAGCTACGATTACCCTCGAGAAGTGAGGGAGTACTGATGAGGGCTATTTTACACTTATAATCGAATTGTACTTCCCGAGCGGGTTCAGAACCAATACGACCTGTGAAGACAAAATAAATCTCCTCGAAAGTTCCACGATCGGCTCGATCTGCTTTATCACACCTAGTCGACCTGAAGATCGATCCCGAGGGTTTATTGGGCCATGCAGGATTCTTAGGCCATGCAGGACTCCTAGGCCTAGAAGGACTCCTAGATACGTTAGGATTAGGGATTCAGTATAAATAGCGAATACTCCATTGTAATAGGGATCCGAATTTTGGCCTTTCAATACATATAATTCAGTTGTTCTCCTCTTATACAATTTAGCCACACATTTGATATAATTCTTACAAGTCTTGGTGCAACATCAATGGGTTCGAGGATCTGCACTTCAGGATCCTCTTGAGGTTGGTTAACCTCAGCTGTTGGTGCAGAAGTAGTCTGTCTAGTCTGATTGGCAGCAGACTCTTTCTCAGTTCCAACAGGCCTCTCTGCTGTTGGAGGACTTTCCCTTACTAACTCATAGAGCTTAGTGGGAGATTGGATGAAAGTCATCATTTTTCTGACAGTGACTTTGGTATGAGTCACTTTAGAGGTTGCAGTGTCTTTTAATGCGCTCTTTGTTCTGGCAGCAACATTCTCCAATGGCTTCTCAGCAGAAATGGTTCTGGAAGGAGAGCTATAAGCCATGTCTTCAATTTCCTTTACTGTCTGATCTAAGATAGCATCAGCAGCATCCTTATCAGCAGGCGATTCTGTTCTAGCTTGAACAGCTGGCTTAGCTATTTGAACAGACGCCTTAGGAGTAGTCACTTTACTCCTCTTCAACTTAGCAGCAGGCTGCTTTGGCTCAGCAGCAGCCTTTCTCTTTGGTTGCTTTTTGACAGCCTGATAAATGTTCATCTCCTTGGCATTGTGAATGACCTTACCATGGGTCATTGAACAGCCGAGGTTGCAGAACAGATGATTGAGAAATATCCTATGAAAGGTGTGGCCCTTCTCCTTGTGATCGGCCAGAATATACCAAACGAAAGCAGCCCAATTTATCTTCAATCCGTAGTGGACAGCAATCATGGCATGAAACCTTTTCATAGGCACGCTATCCAGTGAAAACGTGCAGTTCTCAATGACTTTGGCGAAGAGATCTGCCATCCTTTAGAATTCATCCTTCAACTGGTTTTTCTTGATTTTACCAGCCAGGATTTCATCCTTCTTCGCAGCCAAACTCTAGAAATCAGCTGCGTATGGCTCCGCCAAAGTTGAAATTTCAGTAATCCCTTCCATTGAAAGTTTGTACTTCTCATTCAGCAACTTGGGGGTAATGCAAACGTCAACCCCTCCAACTCTAGCCTTTATCTCCAATTTATCATAATCTGGGCCAGCAGCAGACCCATAATATTCCAATACTTGATCTTTGAAGACCATAGTTTCATGGGCTTCCATGAAATCTACGAGCGAGGCTGCCTTGACCTTTTCCACAATTTCCTTCATCAAAGGAGTCCCCGTAGTGTGAAATATGGCATAGTTCAAGAACCTTCCTTCAGTGTTGGCTTCTTTGGAACTCATGGTGATTTTCTGAAAAGGATTAGAAGAAACGAGAGTAGATTTGCAGAAAGTAGAAAGCAAAAATTCTCTCTAAGTGTTTGAATATTTGAGGGTGCGTAAAAGACGAGTAAGCTGATCAGATCTGAATTTATAGAGTTAGAAAAGATTTCGGTTTCCGTGTTTTACGCGAACCGTTTGATCAGTTTCTAAAAAATATGATCGTGTGAGCGAGATACGTGGATTTCAAATTTCAAGATAGTCAGCTGACTGGGCGGGAATTTGAACCGTCCTAGTCTTCTACTTATAAAAGCGTGTTTTTAAATAAACGTCTTTAGTACATTCTTTTATAAAGCATCAGAACAGTAAATAAAACAGATTACTTAGCTGTCAGACGACTGAGCTGATTACTGACATCACTAGTGAAAGCCAATAGCTAGTGATCTTCCTTTGCTGTTTGTCAATCCAGCAAGATAAATCTTCAGTCTTCAAGAATTAAGAACACATCTTCTGATTAAAACAACTTCAACTAACTGTCATTGAAGATTTCATCTTTAAAACAGGAGTACCGCTAGTCTTACACGTTCCCCCTGAATTCAAGAATCCATCAGTCAACTAGTCTGTTGAGAGTCGGTCTTCTTGAAGAATAATACTTGTTGCTATCAGATTAGTTAGCTGATGAACCCAGTTTTCTGATAGGTTCCCCCTCAGCTTATGAATCCAATTTTAACAAGCCTAATTCCATCTTAGAGTATAAAATCTTGCATCACTCAATGGTTTGGTAAAAATGTCAGCGATCTGATTATCTATATGAACATATTCAATAATGACATTTCTTTTCTCCACATGATCTCTGATGAAGTGATGTTTGATCTCAATATGCTTAGTCCTGGAATGACTAGTAGTGTTCTGAGTAAGTGAAATTGCACTTGTATTATCACAGTAGATGGGTATTCCACTGATCTTGAGATTATAATCTTCTAGTTGATGCTTCAACCAAAGTATATGTGCACAACATGCTCCAGCAGCAATGTATTCAGCTTTAGCAGTAGATATGGATACTGAAGTCTGTTTCTTACTCATCCATGAGTTCAGACGACTGCTTAAAAATTGACAGGTACCTGTAGTACTCTTCCTATCAATCTTGCAGCCAGCAAAGTCAGAATCTGAATATCCAATAAGTTCAAATCCTGATTCCCTTGGATACCACAATCCCAATTCTTGAGTGCCTTTGAGATACCTTAATATCCTTTTGGCAGCTAAGAGATGAGATTCCTTAGGATTTGATTGATATCTCGCACAAACCCCAACAGAATACATAATATCAGGTCTGCTAGTTGTTAAGTATAACAGTGACCCTATTACGCCTCTGTACTTGGTGATGTCAACTGAATTGCCATCTTCATCTTTATCCAGACAAAGTCTAATAGACATTGGAATACTAACAGATGAGCTAGTTTCCATACCAAATTTCTTGAACAGATATTTTGTGTACTTAGCTTGGTTAATAAAAATACCATCAGGTAGTTGTATGACTTGAATCCAAGAAAGTAATTTAGTTCTCCCATCATGCTCATTTCAAACTTATTCTGCATCAGCTTAGAGAACTTTTCACACATCTGTTGGTTAGCTGAACCAATAATAATATCGTCCACATATATTTGCACAAGTAATATATGATCTTCCCATTCAATAGTGAACAGGGTTTTATCTACTTTATCTTTTCGAAATCCTTTAATTAAAAGAAAATTAGATAAAGTATCATACCACGCTCTTGGAGCCTGTTTCAGTCCATAGAGAGCTTTCTTCAGACGATATACTTTGTCTCCCTATTGATAAGCTTCAAAATCTGGAGGTTGTTCAACATAAACTTCTTCTTGCAATTCTCCATTGAGAAAAGCAGACTTCACATCCATCTGATTGACGGTGAAGTTCTTGTGAGTAGCATAAGCTAGGAACAATCTGATTGCTTCAAGCCTTGCTACTGGTGCAAATGTCTCAGCAAAGTCAATGCCTTCTTCTTGGTAGTAACCCTTGACAACTAGTCTTGCTTTGTTTCTGGTAACAACACCATCTTCATTTATCTTATTTCTGAAAACCCACTTAGTGCCAATGACTCTTTGATGATTTGGTCTGGGAACTAAGTACCAGACTTCATTTCTTTCAAATTGGTTCAGCTCTACTTGCAAAGCTTCAATCCAGTGAGAATCACTAAGAGCTTCTTCAATTTGTGTGGGCTCAACTTGGGATAGGAAACTGACAAACATTGCTTCATTTGCAGCAGCTCTTCTAGTCTTTACTCTATCCAGTGGATCACCTATTACTAGATCAGGTGGGTGATCTCTGAGCAATCTGAGATCAGGTTGCAAATCTGGATGTTGTCCTCTTGATTGATCTTGCAACACTACTGTTGGAGTTCCAGTAGTAGTCTGTTGAACATTTGCAGTTTGATGAACAGTCTCTGGTCTGTCAGCTGTTTGCAACTCCTCTGTTAGACAATCAGCAAACTGACTTTGAGCAGCACTTGAGTTAGCAGCTGAGTTGAGATCAGGTAGTATGATGGGAACATATTCTTCTTTTCTTTCAACACTCAATTTCTGAAAATCAGCAGATATTTCTGGATTAGCACTTTGATTCTTTTCAGAAGATCAGTTTGGTTCATCAAATACTACATGAATAGATTCTTCTACAAGTAAAGTTATTTTGTTAAAGACTCTGTAAGCTTTACTAACAATAGAGTATCCTACAAAGACAGCTTCATCAGCATTTTCTGCAAATGCAGTAAGGTGATTTTTCCCATTATTCAAAACATAACATTTACAACCAAAAATCCTAAGATAGTGAATATTAGGCTTTATGTTGTTCCAGACTTCATAAGGTGTCTTGTTTTGACTCTTGTTGATCATGCATCTGTTCTGGGTGTAGCATGCTGTATTTGTGGCTTCTGCCCAGAATCTTTGGGGCAGTTTTGCTTCAACTATCATTGTTCTGGTAGCTTCTTTTGGAGTTCTGTTTCTCCTTTCAGCAACTCCATTTTGTTGAGGTGTTCTGGCAGTAGAGTATTCATGGCTGATTCCTCTGATGTTACAATACACTTCAACAGTAGAGTTTGTAAATTCAGTCCCTCTATCTGATCTGATCTTCAATATCTTTAAGCTTTTCTCATTCTGGATCAGTTCCATCAGATTGGTAAGATGCTCCTTGGTTTCACTTTTCTTCTTCATGAAGACAACCCAAGTGTATCTTGAAAAATCATCCACAACAGCTAGGAAGTATTTCTTCCCACCATTGCTGATTGGATCAATGGGTCCAAATAAGTCCATATGTAACAACTCCAAAATTCTGGTTGAAGATTGGTGCTTCTTGCTTTTGAAAGATGACTTGATTTGTTTACCCTTCTGACAAGCGTCACATAGCTTATCTTTGCTCATGACTGTCTTTGGAATTCCTTCTACCAAATTATTCTTGATTAATCTGTTGATGGTCTTGAAATTCACATGATTCATTCTTTTGTGCCAAAGCCAACTGATTTCACTTGCTGTAGAGGCCACCAAACAAACATTAGAATTCTTGTCCACAGAATTCCAGTCGACTATATAGATATTCCCTTGTCTTCTTCCAGATAAGATAACCTTCTTTGTTCCAATTTGTTCAACGTAGCACTTATCTGATGAAAATATGACTGAGAATCCCTTATCACAAAATTAACTAATGCTTAGCATATTGTACTTGAGGCCTTTTACATAAGAGACGTCAGATATCTCAATGTTGCATTTGATTAACTTTCCACACGCCACAATCTTGCCTTCTTTGTTGTCTCCAAATGTAACTTTTGAACCGTCTACGGCAGCAATATCAATCAGTTCATGTATGTCTCCACACATGTGCCTTGAACATCCACTGTCCAAGTACCATTTCTTCTCTACTTTACTCCTACTCCTAATCCTAACCTACAAAACAAAACAAAATTGTTTTAGGTACCCTTTATTGAGAGGGTCCTGGAGGATTAGTTTCACCTTTGACAACCCAAGATGTTGAAGTCTTAGGCTTCTTAGGCTTTTGAGTTTTAGCAGGAGCATGAGCAACTTTTTCTTCATCATAATCAGCAGGCATATTATATTGATAATCATTATGATGTGGATAATGCTCATAAGCAGGGTAGGGTGCATGATAAGCAGGGTATGCATGCATTGGATGAGCAGGATAAGTAGCATAGTAAGATGGAAACTGAGGTGCATGATATAATGGTGGATATGCAGCAGGTTGCACATAATATGATGACTCATTTCCATACCAAGCATTTTTTATTTTTCTTGTTTTTATGCTTCTTTGGTTTACTTTTTGCTTGCTCATTGACATACGACTTAGTTTTATTACTAGTCTGATTGGTTTTGCTGTTATCAGCAGACTTGCTAGGACTCTGCTGTTTAACTTTACCAGTCTGTTTTTCTATCTTAGGCTCTTTGCCCTTTTTAGCCTTAGGAGCTTTCTTCTCCTTTAATTCTTTCTCAGGTGAAGCATGTATAGTAGTCTGAACATACAAGATGACACTACAAAATTCATGGCATATAGTGGCAAATTTTGTTGTCACTGAATGTGCAAAAGTTGTCACTAAATTTAATCAGTGGCGACAATTCACATTGTCACCTGTTGTCACTACAAATACCGTGGCTAAAAGTTTTAGCCACAACGAAAAAATAGCATCACTATAACAATTTTTTTCAGCCACGAGTAATTGTTTGTCACAAGAAAACAAGGATATAGCCGCGTGCCGAATATCACTATTTCAAAATAAAGTCGTCACTACAGATAGTACTTTCGTCACTAGAAACGATTTATTAATTATTTATCACAATTATTTTTTGTTTGAATAAATTATATTGTGACAGCAAAAATCGTGGCTAAACATATTTACGTTTTATTAAAATTATTATAAATAAAAGATATTGTGACAAGTAACATTGTGACTAATTGATTAATTTTTTCATTAATATAATTTCAAATATTATTATATTTTTCTAATTAGTCAATAAACAAGAGCTAAAGTGTCAACATTTATTATAGCTACAAGTAATTTACTTTTATTTTGTAATTTTCATATGTACCCATCTAATTAATTTCATTTGGATTCTCATGAATGTCACTACTTGTTCATGCACATCTCTTTCAATAATATATATATATATATATATATATATATATATACTAAAAATATCGACAATTTAATTCATATAAACAAAACTACAATAAGTTTTCATAACAACAAAATCCATTACAACCGAATATATACAAACTAAAGCAACTACTTAAAACCAAGAAAAAAGAAAAGGAAATTGTCTAGCAATGATACACAAACTAAAGCAACTACTTAGAACCAAGAAAAAAGAAAAGGAAATTGTCTAGCAATAATACACAAACTAAAGCAACTACCTAAAACAAAAAACAAAGGAAATTTTCTAGCAATGATTAATTGCTTCTGCAAACAAACTAAACTACTTAGTACCTAAAACAAAGGAAATTGTCTAGCTAGCAATGGTCAATTGCTTCTGCAAGGAAATTGACGAGGCATCTTCAGACCTACGATGTGATAAACAAATAAAAAGTTAATTTATTTAAAAATTAACCAAATAGTTAAAAAGGTAAAAATGAGATAAACAATTATTCTACTTGAAAATTTTGGATCACTTAATGGGTGAAGCACTACTTTTCCTAATTATATACTCCAATGAAACATATACAATAAATGATTCAAGTATTTGAGAAAATTTAAGACAATGATAAGACCATCACTACACAAACTTCTCACCCTAAGATTATAACTTCACAAACTCGAAGTGATATACATATATTATTCCTAGAAAGTTACTGCAAATTGTATTAGATTCCATCAGTAATATTCATGAGTAATAGCATCAAACATTCCCTTTTTTTTTAGTGAGAAGCATCAAACATTCCTACCAGAAGTAGAAAAAGCAAAAACACAACCAAAACTAAAATTGCATTTTTTGATAAACTTCCTAAGAATCACTATTAACAGTTTGATGATGATTATCATCACTCCTCCTATCACTACTACCAAATGTAAACCCTACCCAACTCTCTTTCCTTCTTTCTCCACTACTTATAATCACTCTTAGTACACAACGAATTTTTCAAAATAAAATAAAATATTATCTTAGGTAAAAAAGTAGTCAAAACAGTGGTATAAACATGAATAGATGTTGAGTTTAGAAACATAACTGAATCTTTAGATAAAGAACTAGTAACTCACATTCGCTTGTGGTTGGCCAGCGCCGCCTAAATTTTGAAAGAAAGCAGGAAATTGATTTTTGAAATAAGCTTGAACTTGAGCCTCTTGACTGTTAGCTTGGGACTCCAATGCTTCAATGCGTGAGGACATCTCCTTCATGCATTCTTTATCTTCTTCAACTTTCTTCCTTAATTCTTCGTTTTCCTTTTCCAGCTCCTCGCTCATATTTTGTCCTTTCTTAGAAGGTGGCTTCAGTCCATCTCCACAACCACGAAGACGTCCTGATTTTTCTGGTCCCAAAGCTTCTATAAAAGCTTCATCCTCGTTCATCAGCTCGTGGTTATCATCTGGCTCTGGATTTTGCAATCTTGTTATTTTATCCTGTAAAATTACCTTTTAGAATGTAGCATTTTGAAATTATGACATAAAAAAAACTTTGCTGACTTACATAAGCATCTTTTGATTCTTTGTCTACCCAATCATTCTTCTTGGTACTAAAGTGAGTTTTCTTCAATGTGTCAGTTCGTGTAGGTTCCACTCCAGTTTCAGTATCTCGTTTTAATTTAAAAGTAATTGGATTTATCATTTTATAGACAGATGTAGAGAGTAGTACAAAAATTATATTTAGAACACTTACATCTTCATAACAATATTGTGCAATGGATTTTGTCCCACAAGTATGACGCATCTTCAGTTTTCCCCGATTCTTAGAGTTTCTGCCACTTACATTCTGTATGAACAAGGGTAATACTATTATATAAAGAAAACCTTCTTTGTTCCATAATGTTGAGGTTATCACACTTTTCATATTTTACCCTTTTCTGAGAAACTGAAATTTAATGCAATAACATTTAATTATAATTATGGTTGCTTAATAGATAAGTAAATTTACAGCTGCATAAAGTATTTTAAATAATTCACTAACATACCCGAAATTCCTCACTTTCAAAGTAACTGATAAGAAGCTCCCAATCACTTAGTTCTACTCCTTCAGGAGGCTGGTTCAAAATATTCTCATCATACTTGTGGTCTTTGTAATATGAATGCAGCTTGTGGCAACGATTCCTATATTGCCGATTCAATTGTTTGAAGAAAATTGCTTTACTTTGAGAATTGTCTTGAAGATCAAATTTTTGCTGCAGTTTTGATGAACAGTAGAAATATTTGTTACATTCCTCAAAAACAGAACCAATTTACTACATGATAGGTTACAACGTATATACCTTCATTGCCAGCCACATCTTCCTTTTATTTTCAAATGGAATATCCTTAAAGTAGGGATATTTAAGGGGTGCATACTGCTTAAGGGTAACACAGGCCTCAGTCTTGAAATGACGAGCATTATCACCAATGACCCGATTTCTAAGTGGATGAATAACAATTTCTAATTTTCCAGTTCTCCGTCTCTGATTTTGGACAGAAATGCCTTTCGTTGTTCCTCTTCTTCTCTTCTTGCGAGATATCCCTGGCATTAACTTGACATAGTAAGTAGGTGCTTTTATAAAGTGATATCATCCAGGAAAGGTATACATAAAAAGTCATAGAATAATTATCATTTAAAGAACAAAATATGCAAAATTAAAGTAATAAAGTATTAAAAACCACCAATGTCATCAGGTTGTCCAGATGC
Organism: Penstemon davidsonii; assembly: GCA_034814905.1. Classification (NCBI taxonomy): domain Eukaryota; kingdom Viridiplantae; phylum Streptophyta; class Magnoliopsida; order Lamiales; family Plantaginaceae; genus Penstemon; species Penstemon davidsonii. The sequence continues at coordinate 12,461 of JAYDYQ010001426.1, read as the reverse complement.
ATCTTATTCTATGGTCTGCTCCTGAGACTCTTGAATAAATTGTTGCAATTGAGCTTGCTCATTTAGTTGGCTTCTAGTTCGACCACGAGTAGCCATGTTCAGAATTATACAACCTACAAAAATTTTGTGCATCAGACTCACCTTAAGAATCGGCATAAAGTAATTAAACTTGAATGGCTAGGGAGGTAATTAGGAGCAAATCATTACATAGAGGCTTAATTATCATGATCAAGGACCATAGTCACAAATTATGTTACTGGAATTAAGAAAAAGACAAACCAAATCATCAAGTCTCAACATTTTCATACTAACTACAATGAATTAATACTAATCTTTGAATTGCATGTATATAGTTCTGTAAATACTATCATATATCAGCAAGCAAGAACTAAATGCATCCTAGAGTTAGAAGACTGAGAAAGAGATCCACTCAATTCTCAGCAAGATTTACGAAATTATACCTATTCTCCATCTGTTCACATTGAATGTATTAAGATCTTGATAAAATAAAATCATTAAAGCAAAAAGAGTCATTATTTTGGAAATACTTACATGTTAGATTAAGAGAAAACAATACTAAAAAGATAATCCCCTCATTAAACACAAAGCTAAAGACGAGCTAAATTTCGGCTCTAAAGACTACAATGGTACAACACTAAAGAAATGGTGTAGATACTAAAAACAATTCATCAAACAGTTGGTGGGAAAGGTCTATTTGTTCTCTTGTGAGTATTTCTCATATCAAGTTTCAATCTTATGGGTTGAAATCAATTGCCATATTCCATGTAAAGAAAACAATTTTGTGAAAAGGCCTATAAAAATTAAAACCGTAACAGATGTCTTACCTGAGATGGAGCCGAGAATTCAAGAATTGATAGTTTAAACTAAAAAGGGCGGAGTGCAAACTGGGTGAGAGAGAGAGAGAGATTAGTAATGGGTTTCTTGAATGAAATATCAATGAGGTAGTCATGGTTGAAGAAATCGTTCGGAATTGTGGGAAATGCGTCAAAATTCAAGGGCAGAGCAAACGTGTTGAAATCAACTCTTCCACCAAAAAACTTGGCGCCGGATTTTCCCTCTACTTTAAATAGTTTTTGTTTACTTCAAAAATTTCGAACAAATTTAGCTAAGAAGAAAAAGAAGGAAAATTTAAAGATACAAAATATTCGTATGAAAATGTTTCAAAACAGAGGTGAGGTAAAATGAGATTTTGTTACGTAATATTCTTATGAAATATGATAAGTATGTGTTTGAATTGGACATACCTTTGATTAAAGAAAAATTGATATTGGTTGGAGAAGAGTTTGGAGAGATTTACCAAAAAAATAATTTGTCTAGAAAGACTAGGGCTGTGCATTCGGTAATACCGAACCGAACCGAACCGGTTTTCGGTATACTGATAATTTCGGTATACTGAAAACCCGTACCGTTTGCCGAACCGAAAATTTCGGTTCGGTTCGGTAATTTACCGATTCGGTACGGTTCGGTTCGGTTCGGTACAAAAAAACCGAAAATTGGGTTCTTCAAATTTTCTGAAAATTTTGGTTTTTTTTTTCAATTTGTTGGGCCCTTAAGTGATGAATTATTGCTCAAGTGTTGTTCGAATAAATGCTGCAGAGCCATTTCTTGTGATAGATGGTTCGGAAACGCCATTTAATTTAATACTATTAGTAATTTAGTACTATATATCTTTAGTTCTTCACTACAAAATAAATAAATTCTTACATTTTTTTCAACCAAAAACTTTAAGTTATTGTCACTGAAATAGATTCTAAATGAATTTATACTTGGACAAATGAGTTTCTCTACTTTTATTTTCACTGAAAATGCGACTAAGAGCGAGAGGTACCAATTCAAGCCCCATTTTCTTATGAAATTAGACTTTGAATTCATTTCAAAAAAACAAAAATCCAAAATGCTGAAAGCCTTTAGCATAGAAGCTAAAAAAGTGAATAATTTGTAAAGCTGAGTATTTTCTGGAGCAGTTTTTAGGCATTGTGGTCCATAGTTATGAGTTTCATAAAATCTTACCAATCAAGCGTTCAATTGGTTTATCTTAATGCAATATTAAGTTGAAGATGAAAATAAATACGAAAAATGAATAGATATACATTCCTTCTTGATATGCTTCTTAAAGTAACAGAAGCTAGAATAGTTAAACAAATTATTTATCAAGTACCATGCCTCAACAAAACTCAATCAAGAAAGTGGCAAAGTCTTTCCCGTAAAACTGTAAAAGAGAGACTGAAATTAGGATTTAGTTTTTATTTTTTTACTCAATTAAAAAGGAAATCGGATATATAAAAAAAAAAAAAAAAAAAAAACATTCGGTATACCGGTTCGGTTCGGTAAACCGACCGGTATTACCGAAAACCGAAAGCTATGCTGGATCGGTAATCGGCTATGTACCGAATACCGAACCGAAATTTCGGTTCGGTATTCGGTACGTACCGAATTTTCGGTACCGGTACGGTTTGACCGGTTTACCGAAAATTGCACAGCCCTAAGAAAGACCATATAATTAGGCAAAGGAAAATTGCATTTTTGGTATCATAAGATATGCCAACTTGCAACTTTGGTACCATTGGACACGAAAATGCAAATTTAATACCACATGATAGGTCATTGCAACTTTGGTACTAAACCCATTTTTTCTCCGAAGTTAATGGCAATTTACCACCTATGAAATACATAATGTTCAATGTATCCCCCCCCCCCCCCCTATAATTTGAAAAATCAGTTTACCCCCTGTAAAAAAATTAATAAAGCAATTTACCCCTTTCTGCCGGAGAGTGTAACTCACTTGCCGAAATTGAGAGTAGACATGAAAAATATTTTGTAATATAGTATGATAAATTGTCACATTTATCATAACATGGGGGTAAAATGCCACATTATCATAATAAAAGGGGATAAAGTGCCACCTATAAAAATGTCGGAGAGACTGTGTAAAACTTTTATAAAAGTACAGGACATAAAATGCTCCCTTTTAAATCACAATTCACAAGGGGGTAAATTGAACATTATGCATTTCATAGGGGGTAAATTATCATTAACTTTGGAGAAAAATCGAGTTTGGTATCAAAGTTGCAATGAAAACATATCATGTGTTACCAAACTTGTAATTTCGTATCCAATGATACCAAAGTTGCAAGTTAGTCTATCCTATGGTACCAGAAAAGCAAATTTCCCAATTGAGGGCATAATTGAGAAAGCTATGCCTAGGGAGGGAGAGAGACGTGAAAGAGAAATTGAGAAAGAAAGAGAGAGAGGGCACATAGTCCAATTAGTATGTATAACAGGTAATATTCTTTTCTTTTTTTTTTTTTATATGATGTGTATCTTTGTTTTTCTTTTTTTTTTCCTTTGAGGAAAATGATATGTATATATATGTATAATTGAGGAAAATCAATTTTTATAAACCAAATAAAATATTCTATTTGTCCTAGTGATATTGAGCTAAATGTAAACGTAACCTTAGTAAATTATATAATAAAAAATGAAATCCTGGAAATATATAGCATAACAATTTGATTTCTAATTTTTAACTAGTTGATTATAATGTTAATCACAACTTCCTTAAATTAACGTAGCAAAACAACTTACTTATTAAGGTTTGATCATTTGATGCTACGTTTACGGCAATGTTTTAAAAATAGTCGTCATATAACTTTGAGATCCTTTTAAAAATAGTCCTCTACAAATACTCAACATTAATTTAGTCCTTTAACTTTCACCAAATTTCAATTTAAGTCCTATGTATAACAAATTTCATCCTCTAACATTCAGTAAGTTTCAATTTTCGTCCTGCACCTTTCAATAAATTTCAATTTTCGTCCTGCATATACAAACTTGTTCTTTGGTAATAGGACCAAATTTTAATTGTAGGACGAAAATTGAAACTTATTGAAAGTTAGAGGACCATATTTGTCACTTATAAGACTAGATTTAAAATGGGTGATAGTTAAGAGACCAAATGTGCGTTCGCTATAATTATAGGACTATTTTGGAAAAAATCCAAAGTTACAGGACCATTTTTCAAATTTTTGCTTCCTCATTAAAATAATTATTTGTGTGTACTATAGTTTTATATTTACACAAACTTTCTATTTTTTGCCAATTTTATTCATCAATTTAGAGTGAAATATTTTCTAGTTTTTCTCACTAACTATAATTTTTTTTTGGTCAATTTCTATTTTATGCTTAATTTTTTAATAGTGACAATATTTTCTCTTCAATGTTACTTTTGGGGTTTTAGTGACAATATTATCTTTTAACTATTAACTTCGAATTTACAGTGACAAAAAATTTCGCTTCACTATTTCCATTGGATTTTCAGTGGCAACCTTTATTTGACACTAAAGTTTAACTATGTGTTATAGTGACAATTTTACAAGATATCACTATAATTATCCATATTAGTGACAATATTTTTTTCCCGGAAATTTTATAAAATGGCGCCAAATATATAGTGACAAAATATAAAGTTGTCACTATCAATCACTATTTTCAGTAATTAGTGGCAAGTGGAAATGTCATCACTATATGTAGACTTATAGTGATAAAAAATCATTTGTCACTAAGAATATTGTCACTAAAATTTGTTTTTTTTGTAGTGTGACCTTACTATTGTCAGCAGATATGAATTTTTCAGTATGGTTCAGTTCTATCTTTTCCTGTTCTAAAGGTTGTTTCTATTTACTAAGCGTGTTATCTAATGTAACAGAAGACTTATCATGAGATTCTATGACTTTCTCAAGTTCCATGATTTTACCCTTATAGACTTTACATTCAGTTTTCAGAGACTCATTCTCTTGCTCAAGCAGTTTATATTCAGCTGATTCTTGCGGTTTTTCAACCTGAAGTTTCAGTGAAGTATTTTGCTCTTTTAGCATAGTCATCTATTCCTTATGCTTTGCAAATGCAGTAGCAATGCTTGAGTTATTTAACATCATTTGCTCGAATGAATTAAATAGCTCATTTTCAGCAGGAGTTACCTCATCATCAGATGACTCTGAATCTTTGGCCATTAAACAAAGTAGTGCAGGTTGTTCATCTTCAGTAGAGTTGTCATCAGACGTCTCTGAGTCTGAATCAGACGAGTAGGTGGCAGCCATATTTTCAGCTTCTGCCATTAGCACCTTACTTTTGTTGAATCTTTTCTCCTTTCTGAGTTTCTTTTCTTCCCAGTGTACTTCTCAGCTTTAGGATATGGGCAGTCCTTGTTAAATGTCCCAATTTCCTGCAATTATAGCACATTAGTTTGTATTTATAATTATCCTTACTATCATGACAATGTGAGGTAGGGTTAGAAGTAGAAGCATTGTTGTATTTGTTCTTCATTTTTCTCTTGTAGAACTTCTTGAATCCATTTAACAACAGTGCAACGTCACCAGCAGTGTACTCCTTTTTGTTGAGCAGCATGGTCTCATCAGATGAGTCCAATTCTTTACTTTTGTTTGCTGATCTTCTTGAATTATCAGCAGCAACCCGTGCAGCTGTGGGACTAGAAGTTGAGGTTTCTTCTATTCCCATCCTTGGCAGTTTATACTCGTATGCCTTGAGTACAGAAAACAGCTCGATGAGAGAGATCTTCCCAGATCCATTGATTCTTCCATGGCTGTGGTCTTCATGTTGAACTTGGGAGGTAGCGCCTTCAGAACTTTGACAGTGATCTCCTTATCTGTGAAGGTCTTTCCCAACTTTAAAACCTCATTCAGCGTTCTGGTGAACCTTGTATCCATCTGATCAATGGTCTCTCCATACTTCATCTTGAAGTTTTCCAACTTTTCAAGAGCTATGCTCAAGTTGTGCTCTTTTATGGCGTTGTTTCCTTCGCTCATGTCACGAACCTTGTCCCACATTTCTTTTGCAGTCTTGCAATGCTTAACCTTATCAAAACGGTCATTGTCTAGGGCTCTGTTCTGATGAAACGGCCAACTTTATCAAGATTGAACAGCTTGACTTCCTCAGCTGTCATCTCATCCAGCTCTTTATTCACCACTGTTTCCACATCATCTACTTTGATGGTCTTGGTGATTTTGAATGGACCTTTACTTATGCACGTGTACATATTATCGTTATAAGCAGCAAGGAACATTTCCATGCGAATCTTCTAGTCCTCAAAACTCATACCGCCAATGTGGGGAACATGGCTGATACAATCCATTTTTCAAAAAGTTTTAATTTTTTAAAATATGCTCTTTTGAAAACTTTTCAAACCTTTGAAAAACACACTAGGATCAAGCTCGTTGATCAGGCAAATGATTCAAATGAACCACCTGCTCTGATACCACTTGTTGGTCCCAAGTGGTCAGATGAGGTCTAGAGGGGGGGGGGTGAATAGACCTCTGAAAATTTTAACTTTAAAATTCTCCAACTTTTTCTATGAGCAGACTAAGCTGATCAAGATTAGTAAGTTGACTAAGCTGATCGAGCACAAAGCTTTGAACAGCAGGGTAGACTTTTTCTATGACCACTCTTCTGATATGACTTAGCTGATTTTGATAAAATCAGAGTTTTAAGCAGATTACTTGCAGCGGATTTTATAAGTGTTTTTCACAAGTAAACTTTCTTAACTTAGAAAAGGTTTTGTCCCCAGTCTTTGCAAACTTCTTTTAAAATCTTTTCAATAGTTAAGTGAAGTGTTTAGTATGCTTTTTGAAAATATGCAAGGAAATAATTCAAGTACACCAGAATTTTTATAGTGGTTATATCGATAAAAATCCTTTAGTCCACTCTTCCAAGTCACTAAGATCTTGGGTTATACTATAATCACACAGATTACAATATACTCTGCTTGCGCCAAACAACAAATGAACTGGCCACATGTTCGTTACAGGAAATCACTTAGAAAAATATGCTCTTTTGAAAACTTTTCAAACCTTTTAAAAACACACTAGGATCAAGCTCGTTGATCAGGCAAATGATTCAAATGAACCACCTGCTCTGATACCACTTGTTGGTCCAAAGTGGTCAGATGAGGTCTAGAGGGGGGGGAGGGGGTGTGAATAGACCTCTGAAAATTTTAACTTTAAAATTCTCCAACTTTTTCTATGAGCAGACTAAGCTGGTCAAGATTAGTAAGTTGACTAAGCTGATCGAGCACAAAGCTTTGAACAGCAGGGTAGACCACTCTTCTGATATGACTTAGCTGATTTTGATAAAATCAGAGTTTTAAGCAGGTTACTTGCAGCGGATTTTATAAGTGCTTTTCACAAGTAAACTTTCTTAACTTAGAAAAGGTTTTGTCCCCAGTTTTTGCAAACTTCTTTTAAAATATTTTCAATAGTTAAGTGAAGTGTTTAGTATGCTTTTTGAAAATATGCAAGGAAATAATGCAAGTATAAACACCAGAATTTTTATAGTGGTTATATGGATAAAAATCCTTTAGTCCACTCTTCCAAGTCACTAAGATCTTGGGTTATACTATAATCACACAGATTACAATATACTCTGCTTGCGCCAAACAACAAATGAACTGGCCACAAGTTCGTTACAGGAAATCACTTAGAAGTCCTATACTACAAAGCTTTATCACTCACAAAGATGGATAAATCCCTTACAAAGCTCCTTGATCAACTCTTGAACTTGAACTATTTATACTTGAGGTTTGAAAATCTACCCGTTGAGAGATCAACAGGTGTCCAAATCCTCGAGTATTGGTCCTTGTTTCAGAAACGGCTACCTGCGACTGAACATTGTGCACTCTGCTGTACTTTCTGTCAGTCCGCATTAAATGCACTCTGCTGATCCGAGGTTTCTCTTCAATCATTTGTCATAAATACCCTTCCTCTTCAGCATTTAATTCCATTAGCGCATTTATTACCGTTGTAATAACTTCTGATCACTTCCACTCTGCTGATCGAATCCACTCGGCTGATCCAAATCGAACTCATCTGATTTGAGTCTGCTGAAAATCCACCAGTCCGATTCCATTCTTCAGCAACAGATCAGTAGTCTTCTGGACCATAAGATTTGACCCTTCCGATTTGGCTTCTTCCTTGGTCAAAATTCTTCCAAGGGATTGACTATGTTTTCATTACTTAGCTGATGATGATGTTTTGGAAATCATCAAAACCTCCCTTCATTTTTAAATCTCTATCTTCATCTTCATCAACAGAATAGTTAATTATTACCTCTCAAATGGATACATCCATCTATATTGAACGGGATCGCACATAATGGCTTCATATGGTAAGTGAACTGACAAGTGCTCCATCGAATCAAAGAATCCAATGGAAATATTCGCTCGAGCTTGCAGATAATGAGAGGGATATCTTTCTCCATTTGCAGAAACTTTTCCATTCATAATTCGGTTGAACAAATCCCTAATGAACATGCCTGATTCTGTTAAGGGCTTCCACACATGATCTGGCAGCATACTGAATCCACTTGGCATTAAACGTTGCATAAACACGTGACAATCATGGTTTTTCAAACCATGCAACCTCAAATTTGTGTTATCGACGCATCTGGCCAAATTTGAAGCATAAATATCTGGCATTCTTAACTCTTCAACCCACTTGCAGAAATCCTGTTTTTCAGCCCTAGATAAGGTAAAACAAGCTTTCGATTTGCAAGGTTTTCCATCATGTCTCTCAGTGACATGTGACTCTAATCGTCTATAATATTCCTCCAAATCCCTTTATCGCTTTATCGCTTTATCGTTGTCCTTTGTCTTACCTTTAACGTCCATAATTGTATTAAGCGCATTATCAAAAACATCATTTTCGATGTGCATAACATCCAAATAGTGGCGAACTAAATTGTCTTTCCAGTAAGGCAATTCCCAAAATATACTTTGTTTGGTCCAGTGATGTGTTGTGCCATATCCTGGTAACTCTGCGTAAATTGGATGCAAGTCGGATATTTTTGGAAGTTCACAAACTTGTTGGGATTCGGTAAGATAAACAGCCCTTAACGCAGCGGAAATTAAAAATTTTAGGACCTCTTACGGAATCTTGCCAAGATACTAAACTGGTTGTATATATATGAATAACAAAACGACTGGAATAATTCAGATCTAAATTATACCTGTCTCCTTGCAAATCTCTGTTGTTAGCAAAGTCGTTGTGTTTCTCCCTCGACTGGCTCGATCCCAAGCTCCTAGTAGCGCCCCACGTGTTGCGCCTCTACGGGTTGATACACCACAATATCACGAAATTTAATAAATTCTAATCGGCTAGAACATAGGATTTATCAAGATCTACGGTTAGAGAACAATATGGGAGCAAAAATCGAAAAACGAAAATCACTTCTAATGAAGAAGTGGTTCGGCCGAATTGAGGAGATAGGGAGAGAGAATTTTGCTAGACTTAGTTTTTTTGTTTCTTGAGTTGTGTGTTGAGATATGACATCAAGTCTCCTATTTATAGGTATCTCATTATCCTAATCCTCCTAGGATTAGGACTCTAAGTCTTCTAACTCTCCTACATGGGCCATGGCCCTTTTAATTGGAAGACCAAGTCTTCTAATTAATTCATGGCTCATACTTGATTTAATTAATTGGGTCTTTATTTAATTTCTCAATCAAATAGCCCAATTAATTTATTTCTCTCTCATTTAATTAAATTAGACTCTAAGTCTATTTAATCAAATATTCCCATAATTAATTAAATCCAATTTAATTAATTAATTCACAAATTAAATTCCAATTTAATTTACAGTCTTGATCCAATTCCAATCGGATCACCTTCGCTCCAATTGGGTCGACCCAGTCGACCCAGTCAACCCAATCGACCCAGTCGATCCAGTCGACTCAGTTGTTCTCCATTTCCTCGCTTTCGCTTCATGTGTATTGTGTATGCCCCCGTAGGTTCACCACATAATTGGCTGTGGGTTATAATTAAATATTTATTTAATTACACGAGTATTAAATACTCTAAATCAATCGAACACTCTGTCGACTGATCATTCCAAAATTAGCACCCCTGCCAATTTGGGAATTCTCCCACACTCCACGGTTGATGTCTGACCACAAGCCCATGGAGCCCAATCACTGGTGAATTAATTCAGTGAACCTTTTAATCATTTACAATTTCCATATACGCTATAATCTCTCCATCGATCGATCTCCCAGTCAAAACTTAAGGGCATGGATTTTTCATCGGTTCCCTTTTAATTCGTTTTGACCATATGCATTCTGATCTTGAAATACTTCTTTTTGACTTAATATTTATGAGCTACAAAGCCGTCAGATACCTTGGCCAAGGATTTTACCAGAATTAATTTCTCACAGAAATCCATAGGAGAATTTCCCAACCAATCAAGTCGGGTCAATGGATCCTTTGTTGATGATATGAACCTGCATACGAGTCCATCTATACCCAACGTGAATCCACAGAGACTTTCTGGTAATCTCCAGTCGGTCGAAACTCACATCTAAGTATAGACGTTCTCGCACCAGGTAAACCCTATAACTTCAAGTATTTAGGGATCATTCCTCGTATACTATTGTAAATTGGAATAACTTCAACTCCGATATGCGACTATCGCTGCCATGGTGAGTTATTTCCTAATTGGGGTATTCAGTGCACTTGCCATCCCAGCAAGTCACCCACTTATGTGTATCGACTATCCCAGTCACGCTCGTGGACCCCAGCGTTCTCCAGTTCATCGGAGTATACACATTAGTGAGAGTCTAACCGAATCCAACGATGTCCTATCTCGATTTGATTCTACGACTCTTGAATATGTTCTAGATCACGGCCTTGGAGATCAGTCCTCGGGTTGTCCCATAGCCCTGTGATCTAAGGACTTCTATCCTTATGCGTAGATAATTATTACATAAGATGAAGGTGACCATATAAATAAATGTATTTATTAATCCATTTGAATGGTCCTTTTAATTTAAATGTAGCCAAAACAGTTGGCTTGCAGGACACTATTCTATCAATCTCCCACTTGTACTAAAGCCAACTCTCCATACTTCTGATTCCCATCTTAGACAGATGTTTCTTGAATGCCTTTGAGGCAATGACTTAGTTAGCGGGTCCGCCCTATTATTCTTTGAGGTGACACGTTCCATCTTTATGTCTACTCTACCAATGATATAACATATCAAATGGTATCGTCTTATTTCGTGCTCGGATTTCTGATGAGATCTCGACTCCTTTGCTTGCGAGATAGCTCCATTATTATCACAGAAGATAGTAATGGCTCGGAAATGCTAGGTACGACGTCCAATTCTTGGACGAAGTTTTTCATCCAAACACATTCCTTTGCAGCTTCACATGCTACAATATTTTATGCCTCAGTGGTTGAATTTGCAGTAGTATCCAACTCACCGCACCACCTTTGAGGCAGATATATCCAGATGTTGACTTGAAATCATCTACATCACATTGGAAGCTAGAATCAGTATAGCCTTCCAATTTCAATTCTCCCCCGCCGTATACTAAGAACAATTCTTTAGTCCTTTTCAGGTATTTCAGAATTGACTTTACGGCTACCCAGTGCTGCTCTCCTGGGTCAGACAAATAGCGGATAGTTACGCACAGGGCGTACGCTATGTCTGGTTTTGTACATAGCATATGATATTATGCTTCCTTTCATAGAGGCATGTGGTATCTTAGACATCTTGCTTCTCTCCTCAGAGGTCTTTGGGGCCATAGACTTAGAGAGAGCAATACTATGTCTCATCGGAAGAAATCCTCTCTTGGATTCTTCCATACTGAGTGTCTTCAGTATTTTATCTATGTACTTTAATTTGGGAGAGGTCCAACAGTCCTTTCGATCTATCCATGTAGATCCTTGTACCCAGTACAAAGGATGCTTCTCCCAAATTCTTCATTGAGAATTGTGTAGAAAATCGTGCTTTCGTTTCGGATAACACTTTTGCATCATATCCAGTGAGCAGAATGTTATCAACATAAAGCATAAAGATTCAACTGTACTCCCACTAACTTTCTTGTACACACACTTCTTGAATACGTTTTTGACGAATCCAAAGGTTTGGATTATATCATCAAAATGTATGTTCCGGCTTTGGGAAGCTTGCTTAAGTCCATATATGGACCTTCGGAGTTTGCACACTTTGTGCTCATCTCTCTTGGATGTATATTCCTTTTGGTTGCTTCATGTAGATCTCCTTATCAATGTCTCCATTGAAAAACGATCTTTACATCCTTCTGCCATATCTCGTAGCTGATACAACACTGATATGTCCAAATATATCTAAATGGATTTGGGCATCGCTACATGCAAAAGTTCATCAAAGTCAATGCTCGACATTTGAGTGTATCATTTTGCGACTAGTCGTGCCTTTTAGGTAATAACCTCTCCATTCACTCCAAGCTTCCGCTTATAGATCCACTTGCAACCCAAGGGAGCTACTCCCACTGGTGGATCTACCAAGGTACAAACCTTGTTAGAGTGCATGGAGTCCATTTTAGATTCCATGACGTTTTTGCCACCTTCCCAAATCTATGTCTTGCATAGATTCTTCGCAGGTCCTTGGT